>JBAIAA010000621.1:600000-757483 GCA_037893245.1 Crossaster papposus
TGTTGAGTTGTTGAAATACATTTCACGCGCACACTGTGTCCAGCGATTTAAGCCGAATCGTCCTTAGTTTTAATGTGCGAATCACGTTTAGTTATGACATACCGGTACAGTCGTGGCAAAACGCGGCAGTGTCGTTTGATGTGGTGCTGTACCCGAACTAATTCACAAGTAGTTTCCAGGACCATAGCTAGATTACCGCTGGTTCAGACTGACCCTGAATGTGAATATCTGCTTGCTCTACCTTTTCCCGGGTATTAAAACTGACAATTTTTCGGGTCAAAAATTACCCTGCTCCGGGTCAGAAACGATATTTTTGAAAAAAAATACAAATTTTCTCGCGGAAGAGTGCCATTTTTAACCGGAAAGAAGGATAATTCTTGATCCGGATAACTTAATCTTGACCCGGAAAAAGGTGATTTCTAACCCGGAAAAGCTCTGACCCCCAAAAAGGGTAATTTCTATTCCTAGATAAAGGTGGTTCTTCGACGATCATCGATCCCTGGTTCGAAGCCTCCATAGGTCACCTCGTTTTTCCCAGTCAAAATTGATATCTTTGAAGTATTTTTAATTTAAGGGGAAAATAGACCTATAACCTAAGTGTTGTACAGTGATCAACTACTGAATATTTCATGAATTTGTACACACCCACCTACGAATAAAAAATTGCGGCCCGCACCTAGTAAAACGTGTGGGATATACACCACACGGTACCCCTTGGATTTGTGCCTATGCTTGGTGAATTATGCACGTTATGTGCTGCACATCTATTGTACGTGTGTCTGTCTTGATCTCATGCAAGGCTAAGGCAGATTTATATATCTTTATAGGAAGAGGCAAAGTATTGGGGTCATGTTCAATTAAGGGAGTCTAGTATTGCATTATTATAGCGGTGTTTTTTGGCGCATGACCCCTATCGAAGATGTATGTGAGTTATATCTCAGAAATGCGTGAACATTTTGTTTAGACTTTGTTGCAACCAATCAAAAATTATGAGACCAATTCACCTCCCAGAGCTCATCGTTGAGATTTATTGACGTTGATGCCCTTCCTGAGGACGAGGTTGCAGGTGAGAGGGCAGCCATCTTTACGCGTTTAAGCCCTATAGTCGCCTTACAGCTACCAATCACATCGGTAGAATCAAATTCTTGCACACTTAACACTACTTCAACTCAATCTAGAAAAAAACAATCAATGATTGGTTCTCGTCACTCAATTTTATTAACGTCATCGGTAATGGGAATTTTTTTTTTGTGCAATAAACAAGCAAAAGTACAATGTGCATATCCAGCCGCAAATGTTATTGGTACCTCTTTTCATTATCTAGATCGCTCCTCAAAGGACAACGGCACGCCCTAAATTATGTGTGATGTCCAGGCCCGTAGCCACGGGGGGGGGGGGGGGGGGGGGGGGGGGGGGGGGGGGGGGGGGGTTGCAACCAGACAAATGCAAAATGAACAATACTACAACCACATTTAGCTCATATTTGAGCGATTTATCGCGCAAAGTTATATTACCAAAACCCCCCCGGTGCTTGAATGCCGAGTGCATGCAATCACAATACTCACCCGTGTCTCCCCTGGTTTGGCAACCAGACGAATGCAAAATGAACAGCAGACTAAAATTATACAACCACAATTAGGTTTTCCAAGATACTTGAAAACAGTTTTCATTCCAATTCACTAACTCTCCACATTCAATGTTAACGTTTTAAACTTTTTAAAATACCGGTTCAAGAACATTTGTCATTTTATCAGATCAAGTTGCTGCTGCCGAGAGGCAGCATTTGGAAATTGAATTTGTCTGATATATGAATAATTTATATAGTAAAAACAGTAATAAAAGTCCATCCACGGAGAGCGCCCCCAACCTTACAATGAGATCATCATCATTGTAACACCCACCACTAAGTTCCATTTGCATCATTTCCCCTGGATTACACGTCAATTATAAAGATGTACGGTCGTAAATCTTATAACTGCATTACTGGTCTCGCAATTACTGGTCTCGCTATAAATTGTTCTTTGCCGCCTCTAATCAATAAACCAAAAGCATCTTTGTCCGCAAAAGCTCCAACAAAACAAATACAATGTACAACGTAATAAAATATGAATTGAGCAGGCAGCGACGGGGGATTATCATTTCCTTTCGTTTCTTGTCAAATTATTCAGCTGGCTTTGTCAGGATGGGGGGGGGGGTGGGGGGGGGGGGGGGGGGGGCTTTCTGAACAAATTTTATCGGAATGACAATTTTTCATCCGACTGCAATTGCCCACACAAAGAAAAAACACGACCGAAAAACTATATCATAATTATTCATAAAACAAGTCACCTTATAAATCACCTTTTTAATTGTGTCAGTTGTGCATTGTTATCGTTTGAAGCAGCGAAATTTGCCAAAACCTAAAAAATGGTGCGGAGTTAATTGCCCCCAAACGAATTGTTATATTTTGATCAAAGGAGGAAAGACGCGGTTTTGTCTTAATTCTTTTAGGAAATAAAAGTAAAAAAAGTCCTAATTAAAGTAAAAAGTCCTTATTTCTCCAGAATAATCCAGTACCTATTTCCTTTACCTAGGCAACATCTTCCTTGTCACATTTTATTCCAGATTTGAGCGATTTCTCGTGCAAATTTATATTACCAAAATGCCCCGGTGCTTGAATACCGAGCGCATGTAATCACATTAGTTACCCGTGTCTCCCCGGGTTTGGCAACCATACGAATGCAAAATGAACAGAACTACAACCACATTTAGCTGAGATTTAAGTCATTTCTCGAGCAAAGTTATATTACCAAAACCCCCCCGGTGCTTGAATGCCGAGCGCATGCAATCACAATACTTACCCGTGTCTCCTCTGGTTTGGCAACCAGACGAATGCAAAATGAACAGCAGACGAAAACTATGCAACCACATTTAGCTAAAATCCGTTCTTCGTCCTGGAGGTTTCCTTGGAGAACTATTATAATTGATGACGCAAACAAATAATAACAATTAGAAGTCATCATCGCTCGAAGTATAGGTTTTCCGAGATATTTGAAAACAGTTTTCATTCAAATTCACTAACTCTCCAAATTCAATTTTAACGTTTTAACCCTTTTCAAATACCGGTTGTGATTGCATGCGCTCAGCAGTCAAGCACCGGGGGTATTGTGGTAATATAACTTTGCACGATAAATCGCTCAAATCTCGAATAAAATTTGACAAGGAAATTTTGCCTAGGTAAAGGAAATAGGTACTGAATTATTGTGGAGAAATAAGCACCTTTTTACTTTAATTTCCTGAAAAATTAGGACAAAACCGCGTCTTTCTTCCTCTGATCAAAATATAACAAATCTTTTGGGGCAGTTAACTCCGCACCATTCTTTAGGTTTTGACCAATTTCGCTGCTTCAAACGATAACAATGCACAACTGACAAAATCTATAAGGTTATTTAAAAGGGTGACTTGTTTTATGATATCGTTTTTTCGGTGGTGTTTTTGTGTGTGGGCATTTGCAGTCGGATACAAAATCCCCCCCCCCCCCCCCCCCCCCCCCACCTTCCGACAAAGCCAGCGGAATAATGTGACAATAAACAAAAGGAAATAATAATAATCCCCCGTCGCTGCCTGCTCAATTCATATTTTATTACGTTTTATTTGTTTTGTTGGAGCTTTTGCGGACAAAGGTGCTTTGGTTTATTGATTAGGTGCGGCAAAGAACAATTGATAGCGAGACCAGCAATGGCGAGACCAGTAATGCAGATATATGATGTACGACCGTACATCTTTATAATTGATGTGTAATCCAGGGGAAATGATGCAACTGGAACTTAGTAGTGGGTATTATAATAATGGTCTCATTGTAAGGTGGGACGAGCTGAGTTGAATAATAAGTTTTCCCGGCTATTTAAAATAATAAATCATTCAAATTTCCCAACTCTCACATTCAATCCATCTGCGAAAATTGTTTATAAACGCTTTTACCAAACCAATTTTATTACAGATCAAATATGTTTAATATGTTGCCGAAAGGAAGCATTCAGGTATCGAATTCGGTTTTTTTATCAATCAATTTCAAATTTATGCTATAAGTAAATTAGTCTGGTGTGTAATTGAGGTTTATGTCCACAAGTTGCTAAATTACAGCTAATGCGCAATGGAGATTAAGAGACCAACTTCAAATGCGATTTTCTCGAAACATGTTTTTCCCCGGCGGACATAATTTTCTCTCATTTTGGCAGATCAAGTTGCTGCTGCAGATGGGCAGTATTAGGAGATCGAATTTGTCTGATATCAATTATTTAGAAAAAACAATATATGTCAATCAATGTTAAATTCATTAGTCATGTGTGCTTGAGTCAGGTACGCATCAGACTATTTTGTTTGTACATAAGTTTCAAATAACGTCACCGTTTTCAGGGAGTGAGAAAATTCTGTCCGCGGGGGAAAAACATGTTTCGAGCAAATCGCATTTGAAGTTGGTCTCTTTTTTTCATTGCGCATTAGCTGTAATTTAGCACCTTGTGGACCTGAACCTCAATTACACACCAGACTAATTTAGTTAAATTTGATAATTGATTGGTAAAAAAAGACGACTTCGATATCTGAATCCTTCCTTTCGGCAACATCTTATATAAAATTGGTTGGGTAAAAGTGTTTATAAACACTTTTCGCGGATGGATTGAATGTGAGAGTTTAAAATTTTGAATGATTTATTATTTTAAATAGCCTTGAAAACCTATTATTAAACTCAGCTCGTCCCACCTTACAATGAGATCATTATTATAATACCCACTACTAAGTTCCAGTTGCATCATTTCCCCTGGATTACACGTCAATTATAAAGATGTACGGTCGTACATCATATTTCTGCATTGCTGGTCTCGCCATTACTGGTCTCGCTATCAATTGTTCTTTGGCACACCTAATCAATAAACCAAAAGCACCTTTGTCCGCAAAAGCTCCAACAAAACAAATACAACGTAATAAAATATTAATTGAGCAGGCAGCGACGGGGGATTATCATTTCCTTTCGTTTCTTCTCAAATTATTCAGCTGGCTTTGTCAGGAGGGGTGGGGGGGGGGGGGGGGGGGGGTGGGGGGGGGGGGGTGCTTTTTGAACCCAATTCATCGCAATGACAATAATTTTTTCATCCGACTGCAATTGCCCACACAAAAACACCACCAAAAAACGATATCATAAAACAAGTCACCTTATAAATCACCTTATAGATTTTGTTAGTTGTGCATTGTTATTGTTTGAAGCAGCGAAAGTGGTCAAAACCTAAAGAATGGTGCAGAGTTAACTGCCTTCAAACGAATTGTTTTATTTCGATCAGAGCAGGAAAGACGCTGTTTTGTCTTAATTTTTCAGGAAATTAAAGTAAAAAGTTGCGTATCTCCTTCGCAAGTCCTTATTTCTCCACAATAATCCAGTACCTATTTCCTTTACCTATGAAAAATCTTCCTTGTCACATTTTATTCCAGATTTGAGCGATTTATCGTGCAAAGTTATATTACCCAAATCTCCTGGTGCTTGAATGCCGAGCGCATGCAATCACAATAGTTACCCGTGCCTCCCCTGGTTTGGAAACCATGAAAGCAAAATGATCAGCAGACTAAAACTATGCAACCACATTTAGCTGAAATCCGTTTTTCGTCCTAGAGTTTTCCTTGGAAAACTATATAATTGATGACGCAAACAAATAATAACAATTAGAAGTCATCATCGCTCGAAGTATAGGTTTTCCGAGATATTTGAAAAAAAATTTCAATCAAATTCACTAACTCTCCACATTCAATTTTAACATTTTAACCCTTTTCAAATACCGGTTCAAGAACATTCGTCATTTTAACAGATCAGGTTGCTGCTGCCGAGAGGCAGCATTCGGAGATCGAATTTGTCTGATACCAATTTTTTTGAAAAAATATATGCCAATCAATGTTAAATACATTTAGTCATGTGTGCTTGAGTCAGGTACCCATCAGACTATTGTTGTTTACATAAGTTTCAAATAACGTCACCGTTTCCATAAAGAGAGACAATTCTGCCCGCGGGGGGTAAAACATGTTTCGAGAAAATCGCATTTGAAGTTGGTCTCTTATTTTTCAATGCGCATTAGTTGTAATTTAGCAACTTGTGGACCTAAATCTCAATTACACACGAGACTAATTTACTTATAGCATAAATTGGAAATTGATTGATACAAAAAGACAAATTCGATATCTGAATGCTTCCTTTCGGCAACATATTAAACGAATTTGATCTGTAATACAATTGGTTTGGTAAAAGCGTTTATAAACAATTTTCGTGGATGAATTGAATGTGAGAGTTAAAAAATTTGAATGATTTATTATTTTAAATAGCCTTGAAAACCTATTATTCAACTCAGCTCGTCCCACCTTACAATGAGATCATTATTATAATACCCGGCACCATTAAGTTGCAGTTGCATCATTTCCCCTGGACTACACGTCAATTATAAAGATGTACGGTCGTACATCTTATATCGGCATTACCGGTCTCGCCATTACTGGTCTCGCTATCATTTGTTCTTTTGCCGCACCTAATCAATAAACCAAAAGCATCTTTGTCTGCAAAAGCTCCAACAAAACAAATACAACGTAATAAAATATGAATTGAGCAGGCAGCGACGGGGGATTATCATTTCCTTTCGTTTCTTGTCACATTATTCAGCTGGCTTTGTCAGGAGGGGGGGGGGGGGGTTTCTGAACCCAATTCATCGCAATGACAATGATTTTTTCATCCGACTGCAATTGCACACACTAAAACACCACCAAAAAAACGATATTATAAAACAAGTCACCTTATAAATCACCTTATAGATTTTGTTAGTTGTGCATTGTTATTGTTTGAAGCAGCGAAAGTGGTCAAAACCTAAAGAATGGTGCGGAGTTAACTGCATTCAAACGAATTGTTTTATTTCGATCAGAGCAGGAAAGACGCGGTTTTGACTTAATTTTTCAGGAAATTAAAGTAAAAAGTTGCGTATCTCCTTCGCAAGTCCTTATTTCTCCACAATAATCCAGAACCTATTTCCTTTACCTAGGAAAAATATCTTCCTTGTCACATTTTATTCCAGATTTGAGCGATTTATCGTGCAAAGTTATATTACCCAAATCTCCTGGTGCTTGAATGCCGAACGCATGCAATCACAATAGTTACCCGTGTCTCCCCTGGTTTGGAAACCATGAAAGCAAAATGATCAGCAGACTAAAACTATACAACCACATTTAGCTGAAATCCGTTTTTCGTCGTAGAGTTTTCCTTGGAAAACTATATAATTGATGACGCAAACAAATAATAACAATTAGAAGTCATCATCGCTCGAAGTATAGGTTTTCCGAGATATTTGAAAACAGTTTTCAATCAAATTCACTAACTCTCCACATTCAATTTTAACATTTTAACACTTTTCAAATACCGGTTCAAGAACATTCGTCATTTTAACAGATCAAGTTGCTGCTGCCGAGAGGCAGCATTCGGAGATCGAATTTGTCTGATACCAATTATTTAGAAAAAAATATATGCCAATCAATGTTAAATACATTTAGTCATGTGTGCTTGAGTCAGGTACCCATCAGACTATTTTTGTTTACATAAGTTTGAAATAACGTCACCGTTTTCATAAAGAGAAAACATTCTGTCCGCGGGGGAAAAACATGTTTCGAGAAAATCTCATTTGAAGTTGGACTCTTTTTTCATCGCGCGTTAGCTGTAAATTAGCACCTTGTGGACCTAAACCAGTAAACTGCACTTAAATAACCGTAATTCAAATCACTTATTTATTGATGAAGCTAATTTTTTCGTGAAAACGCTAAAATAATATTGACAGCAGTTTTGGCGCCCGCACACTAACCTTTTTTGTGGGTGAAAAGGTACGCCCAAAGTACGCACAAAGTACGCGCGTAAAAACGGTAAAATTACATTAAGGTTGTCTCTTCGTAAAACGGTACGCTGACTATTTACGGCCTGACAGTATGCACGCTTGGATTGACGAAAGTTTACCGAAAACTCCATTGGTTCTTGGGATTTCACTGAGCTCAAGCGATTTTGACGAAAATATCGCTGTGAGGATATTCATTGCTACTTACTTCGGCCGGAATTTCTTTTATTTAAACAGGTTTTATTTTTGCCACTTTTCTCTCTTCGTGAAAACGGTGACGAATAATAATTTACCGATACATTAAGACGAATTAGATCTGTACATGCTTGCCTATCGGCAAGAGCTTAGACGAATTTGATCTGTAATTACGAATGTTCTTGACCTGCTGTTAAAAAGTATGACCAAACGTTTAAATCGAATGGTAAACGACTCAATTGATTTGGTAAAGCGTGTACAAACATTCTTGGACGAAATTTGATGTGAAAGTTGGTAAATTTGAATGAATTTGAATGTTTGAAAATATCCGGGAAAACCTGTACCAGTCAGAGAGGTTTCTCCGCAAACAATTCAACCAAACAACTTGTTATAAGATGACCCTTGGCTATTTAAATCATAATATTGGTTAGGCCTGAACCTATCGGTTGGTCAACTGGGTATCCATTGCGACGAATTGGTTACATTGACCGATCTATCTGTGAAAACTGTCAATTTCGTTGGTATAGATTGTAAACTAAATAACCACGAATTTGTGGAATTTATCAATGAAAATTGGTTACTAACCAGATGTATGTTGCTAGCTATAAAGTTTGTCAAAAACTCGTTTCCACCACTCGATCCAACTACCGTTGTTATAAAGCGAGATGTTTACGTCATAATGCCACTATACAAGCGTGCCGGTCTTCATATGAGAATAAAACTGCTGTGAAAATTAGAGCCATTTTCCTATTATTGGTTAAACCCTCTCACGTGACCGGTCACTCTCCTAATTATAATGAAAAATGATTTGGAGTTTAGAAATTGTATGAAATGCCCTTATGCGGTTTTGAGATTGTCTCTTAAGCCGTGTTCCCATTGGACTTTTTCTTCCGCGGCGACACGGAAACTTACCGCGGCATTCCTTAGCGTGAATCTACCACGCGTTCCCACCTGGACTTATATTCCGCGACGGAACGGTTCATTCGCTGTTCGAGACTGGCAGAATGTCACACATTAGCGGCCCTGATAATTTACCGTGGCTGCGCGGAAGTCTTCCGCGACCTCTTTCGGCCTGTTCATTTTACATCACGGTCGTGGTAAATTGACAGGGAGGTCAGTTTACCGTGCGTCCCCATTGGATTTAATTTTGTCATTCTAAATAAAAGTCGCGGTACTTTAACAAAATTAAGTCCAATGGGAACATGGCTTTAGTTTTCGGGGCGAATGACCTTATCATTACTCTAATCTCCCGAATCCCACGGTTATGGAAGAGAGAACAAAACGGGAGGAAACAAATACAAAATAAGCAGCGATAGTTCGGTCCACCGCACTCAACTGCCACTTTGTAGCTAAATGAATGAGCGCATCATGGCTAAATGCACGGGAAATGATTTCCGACAGGCAGAAGGCTGCGGGTCGGTGCGCCGTCAGCTTCCCCGCGTTCTTGGTGGGTAACATACGGTCGGCGTACCTTAATGAGTGCGCCCATCCGACCCAGGGCGCTGTGCGTACACTAATGAAATGAAGCAATGGAATGTTAATGTTTAGTTGTTATTTTTCGGGAAAGTCTTTGAAATTATTGCTTTGGGGTTCAGCAACCTACGGGAGAAGGTCCGTGAGGGGGGAAAGTCCAAGCAAAACTAGAGATAGTGGTTGTGAACAACCACAGAGTTGTTCCCGAAAGGTTTTTGATTGTCAGTATAATATAGTACATAATGTTTTAATGAATTATAAAAAAAAAATCCTCAACTTAAACGTAGGATATGAGTAAAACATTAATATGTCAGGTATGAAAACGAACTTGAACGTCTGAAATCTAATACGAAACACCGGAACGACAGTAGAGAGTTTAAAAAGAGTAGCCAACTTTTGAAATTAATGATAAATTACTAAGTTAATTTACTGTGCGAATCACGTTTAGTTATGACATACCGGTACTGTCGTTGCAAATGTGCGGCATTGTCGTTTGATGTGGTGCTGTACCCAAACTAATTCGCCTCCACTCGTGGACATATTGAAGTAGTTTCCAGGACCATAGCTAGATTACCGCTGGGTCAGACTGACCCTGAATGTGAATCTCCGCTTGCTTTACCTTTTATCCGGGTATTAACAATTGACAATTTTCTGGGTCAAAAATCTTTTGAAAAAAATGTCATTTTTGTCGCGGCAGAGTGCCATTTTTACCCGGAAAGAAGGATAATTCTTGATCCGGATAACTTAATCCTGACCCGGAAAAGGGTGATTTAGGACCCGTAAAAGCTCTGACCCCCTAAAATGTAATTTCTAGTCCTAGATAAAGGTAATTTTTTGACCCAGCAAAATGATTTTTGTTTAGGAAAAGGGTAATTTTTGACCTGAAAAACTGTTGTCCAAATTTGTTGTCCTAAAAGAGGTACAATTTTCCCCCGGAAATGGGCCAATTTTGTCCAGAAAAACAGTCACTTCGACATGGAATTGGTATTGACCCGGAAACTAGCGCAAATATATAAATTTAGAATTAGGGTTAATCTAACCCAGCAGTTTTTAGAGTGAAGCTTACATTAATTTCTTGATTATGCATACATGCTTTTGACATACCGCAAGGCCTGTAAATCTGCATTCATGCCCAGACTGCGTCCTCTACAGTAAAGACATAGCAGACAATGCGTACGTCATCTGAGCTATCATTTCATTTTGAAGATGGCGTACCGTGATAAAGGTATATGGCCCGCACCTGGTAAAACGTGGGGATATACAACACCCACATGGTACCCCTTGAATTTGTGCCTATGCTTGGTGAATTATGCAAGTTATGTGCTGCCCTCTGTCCACATCTGTTGTACGTGTGTCTGTCTTAATCTCATGCAAGGCTAAGGCAGATTTATATATCTTTATAGGAAGAGGCAAAGTCTGGGGTCATGTTCAATTGAGGGAGTCTATTATTACATTATTATAGCGGTGTTTGTTGGCGCATGACCCCTATCGAAGACGTATGTGAGTTATATCTCAGAAATGCGTGAACATTTTGTTTAGACTTTGTTGCAACCAATCAAAAATTAGAAGACCAATTCACCTCCCAGAGCTCATCATTGAGATTTATTGACGTTGACGCCCTTCCTGAGGGCGAGGTTTCAGGTGAGAGGGCAGCCATCCATACGCGTTTAAGCCCTATAGTCGCCTTACAGCTACCAATCACATCGATAGAATCACAATCTCGCACACTCAACAATACTTCAAATCAATCGAGATAAAAATCAAACACGGATTTGTTCTCGTCACTCAGTTTAATCAACGTCATCGGTCATTGGAACAATATTTTGTATTGCAATATACAAGCAAAAGTACAATGTGCATATTTGTTATCCAGCCACAAATGCTGTTGGTACCTCTTCTCATTATCTAGATCTTTTTTAATTTTTGTTGTTGTGCATTTCAATTACTTTACGTTAAACGCTCATCAAAGGACGACGACACGCCCTAAATTATGTGTAATGTCGAAACTGACAAGTGAATACTATTTGATACTTGCTTTTACCAAACAATCCTAAATGGGGTGTACTATTTTTAATCTTGACTGTTCGTAACACAAAGTCAATTACATCAGTACGACTTACTTTGGGTTTCGTTCGAACGGGTCACAAATGCTTAAACGAACACAAATAAATTCATTCAAGGGCATCATATTCTTTGAAATGTTTCTGAATGTATTCATACGATGGAATTGGCATCGGGGTAATGTAAATTCAATATTTGTGTATTTTGTAAAACATACGTCACAAGGCCACGTCTACAATGTTGCATTTCTTTCATATGATAATATTTTAAACAAGAGAAATTGTGCGGTAAAAACATCTTTATTGTATTGTCTTCAGAGCTGAATTCATGTATTGAATTTAAATGTTGAATGTATCTAATGTTCTGCTCGGCTGGCAAGTCCAAAACGAGTCACGTTCATTTATAATCGTACGCATTTTGACAATAATTTGACACTAGTTGTTAGCAGCCAGAAAAAAAAAACCTTTCATTTGAAGATTACATTTTTTATATAGGTTTTCCCGGCTATTTTAAACTATTTGGTGTTTTTTCAAATCCACCCACTCTCACATTAAATTCTAAAATTTCACAGCTTTTACCAAACCAATTAAGTAATTTATCATTCAATGTCAACGTTTGGTCACCCCTTATAAACACAGGTTCAGAATATTCGTCATCACAAATCAGATTAACAGCTTAGACGAATCTGTTCTGTAATGACGAATATTCTCGATCCAATGTATAAATAGAGCGACCAAACTTTGAAATTGAATGATAATTGACTATACATTGGTTGGGAAAAAGCTTGTATTTTCTCCGGACAAATTTGAATGTGAGAGTTCGTGAATTTGAATAAATCATGTTTAAAAATAGCCCGGAAAACAATTTTTGTTTTAAATCAATACGAATTCAATAATAAACCTGTCTTTAACAATGAAACACCTTTCTAAATACTTTCTTGTTAATCCTTTTAAACGCGTTCAAACACTAAGATTTTCAGAGTATTGATAGACAATATTTAGCGATTCATTATTCATGTTTATAAATTACACGCGCAATGTTTAGCTTCTGAAAATTGCAAAACGGTATGTCAAAACCAGGCGGAAATGGGCTAAGCTACTAAAGGAGAAACAGCTTCAAAATAACGTGGGGTGATTTTCAGTGAATTGGGGATTTTACTATTTATTTTTCAACTGTTATGTAAAAGTTTCAAATTAAAACTTCATTGACAAAGCATTTTGTTTAATACAAAACTTCAAGTTTAAAGTTCTATTTCTCATTTTTAACATTTCAGACAATGTGATTTCAAAACTGTATATCTTTAGTTTGGAATATCCAACAGGAAAAACGCAAGGTGGCATTTAAAAGAACAAGGGGTGCATTTTACTAATATTGCAGAAACTCAAAATTGACTTCTTTCCCAAAAGTGCCTGATTTTGACATACCGCGTCACAAATGTTTAGAAGTGGCCAGCAAGTTAAGTTTGCTGAACACAGTGTTGGCGGTACTGTCGGACACAATGTTTATTCTACAATGCAACGTATTAAAGGTGTAAGATGATAGTCTTGGTTGTACAATGATTTACAAGTGCCAACTGTTAATATAACTAAAACAAAAATTTGAAATTAATATAGGTTTTCCCGGCCAACTTCCTCACAAATTAATTCAATTTTCTTCACACGCATTCAAATTCACGCATTTTCCCCTAATTCAAACAAACTAGGGTTTCTTGTTAGTTACTATTGCATTCGATTTCGTGTTTGTGCACACAAGATTAGGTTATTTTCCTTCAGGTTCGTTTGAGTCATTCTATTTTATTTATAGGCATTCATGACTACATTTTCACCATTCTTCAGTTGAATTTCTATTATAGGTTTTCCCGTATAAAGCCTGTACCATGTACTGTTAAGTAAAGTTAAAAAAATTATGGTTTGAAATGAAAACCAAATATTTCGCTATTGTCTTGTGATCGTTTGCACAGGTCTTTATGTTTTATTCGTTATTTCTGCTAATGTTCGGACCATGTCAAATTAAAGAAAATAGCAAATGCTTTTAATAAATAGAAGCTTATCATTTCTCAGGGGGTCGTTATAAAATTGACTAAAACGAAAGGTTGTTCTTTTCATGTAGATTTATTCTACAGTTCCATTTCTAATCGCATTTCTTTTCGTTCAAAAATGCTTTAATTAAAGGTATAACGCAGAATTAGTGTAATTCTGTATTCTCTTAATTCAGAATTTGCCTTTATAGGTAAATACGAGTTTGAATGTTGAACATTAAACAAAATTTTGCCAATTGATGAAATTGAATGGTTGACAACCTCGTGAATTGGAATGATCTTAATTGGCCAGTGAATGCTAACTGCTGCAATAGAATGACTCTTTTCGACTGTTGAATGCTGATGCAACGGAGCATTAATTTTCAAACGAAATTCAATGAGCATGGTGTTAATTTAAATGAATTTGTGTTTAAATTGGCCGGAAAACCTAATAATATACAATAGATACGGCATTCAAGGTTCAATTTCACGCATTTTCATGCTGCATGCTTTCATAGAATACAAACGCGAATATTTCCATAATTTCCATTGTACGCCATTCTTATCACCGGCATTCTCATCTGGGTAATATTCACCATTCAAGTGAGAATGAAAACAACGATTAAACCACCAGGCTCCTGTGTACTTCTGTGCGCAATTATCCGCTGCATTATTATCATTGTCACGATCCTTTGTCGTAAAGGGACGCCCTCTGTGTATCAAAAGAGAGTCACCGGCAGTGCTGCTGGCATCGTATTGGTCGTAATTCAGATTGTACTCACCAGGGGATATTTGAAAATCTGAGTACTTTGCCCATGCCGTGTTACTGTCCCAGTCCTCTAAGTCAACTCGTAGCTCCCATGATCCACATGAATCACCAGACGTCAGATTCACCAAGTTGTCAAAACCCAACCAGAACTCACCGGACAGATCGCCAAAGCCAGACTGGTAGTCGGCCCAGTTACGGTAGAAGTCCACGCTGCCATCTTGTCGCCTCTGAAACACGATCCATCCCCCGCCGTCAGTTTCCATGTCACAGTAGACACGTAGACCGTCATTGCCGAATCCCTCTGGGTAGATTGTGTAGATACCGCTTGAACGATAACCAGCATCTAAGAGCATCTTGCAACTTCTGTTGCGATTCAAGGAACTATCAGCCAGTGAGTAGAGTGGTGTGTTTTTATCTGCATCAAAGTACACGCTCCCTTGAGTTGCATTGAAGTAGTCTAGATGCTGCCGTCTTATGGCAAGGTTTAACTCGCACATTTTACCGCAGTCGTTAAAGTTAAAAGATTTGCAATGTTGATCCATGCTGCATTCACGTCCGCAGATGACACGAGATCGTACAATTTTGGTTGCAAACGCAAACCCTTTTAGGGCACGATTTTCTGCGGCATAAAACACATGTTTTCCTGCATAAGAAGTTTCATATCCAGAGACGGACGAGGTAGCTCCCTGACATATGATGAATATCATGTGAAATAGTTGCAACCCAGTAAAGGTCGGTTTCGCCATTGCTTCCATTGCTTGAAGGATTCGTTAAAATCAGATGACTTTAAAGTCGATCACAGTTTGTTTTATTCTTTTTTGTATAATGTGCGCCACATAGTTATAATCACGGGAAGAAAATCTAGCGATTTTTCGTGTCTGATTGCACTATCCACAATGGTTGTTCAACGACTAAAAGTCAAGCCGTACTGCTTTCGGCTGCTGTCCTCTCTATACAAATGCTAGGATATTATATCGTTCCTTTGATACAGAGGCTTGGCGATGGTGGGACTTATGGGTTAAGGCAAACGATGTGATCTTTCATTCTCTCTGATTGGTTATTCAAGTGAGTACGTCATTCATGTTAGTGACTAGTAATTGGTCAGTATATTCCCGCAGTTACAAACCGTAGCCTTTGATTGGCTGGTGTTTTGTCGTAAGCTGATAACCTCATCGGTCTCTGAGATTCTGGATAAACGTTAAGCACTAAAGTGCACTCTTAATTCGTTTTAATTAATTGTCGTCATGCAACGCCAAATAAAGGCACGGACAATCGGGAGATTGCATTATGCGTTCATATCAATTTCACGCTGGTTGATTCCATTCTTAAAACTTGAATGATAAAGTCAGAGAAAAAAAAGTCGTATATAAAGAGGAGTCTTTAGATTATTATAATAGCCTTAAAAATGACAATACGAACTACCCACGATATTGATTTAGTTGTAGTGAATATAATGAGATTGGGAGGTAATTCTCTGGTTACTATGCCAACTAATATTACAGAAAGCCACAAGCTGATTACGTTTAAGGAAGAACGATTCATACCTTTCCTGAATTGACAGCCTGAGATGTAATTAAGTCGTAAATATTATGAGTTGCGTTAAAAAACAAAATTAGACTCCTTTGTACTTATGATGACAAATGAAAAAACTTAAATCATCGCCATCACTAAAAAAAACAAAATCCTTTTTGAATGATTACTGTTTCATATCACTTTCTTAAACATTCATAATGCCCGAGAATTTGTTTAACCAATCTTAATGTTGACGCTTACAAATTCGTACAGGTCGTTTTTTTGCCATGTCTTTGTACACGTCTTTCGTGCGGATGACCAAGAGTATAACTGTCCGTATCGGTATATAAGACCCTTACCCGATCGCCGTAAGTCTTTTTAATGCTGTTGTAATAAAAAATGTACATTAGTGATATTGAGAAATTCAAAATACTCACCCCACGATAGATCGGTTTGTTTATACCGTTTTGGCTCTGTACATTTCGACAAACCCGAGATTACAGTTTAAACAAATAATAGTCGACTTGTATAGCACGATTTGATCATTAACCTTTGATATTCCTCGACTTAAGTACTCTCTGAGTATAACCGCGTCTATTCTATCTCTCACGTTTTCCATATTTTTTTCCAAAAAGGCCAAGGAGTCACAAAGGTAGCAACCGACTAGAAATTAACGCACCAGAGGTATCTCGACTGCCTCTTAAGAAAACAACACCAGCACGATGTGATGACTCGCATTAGATCCGAAAAACACATCCTGTATACCCTAACTCAAACTCGAAAAAACCTCGTTGATCGTTGGTACTTTAGCAATAGCGGGTATAGGGTACCTGATTTACGAGTCTATGCGTAAACTCAACTCACGCGTTAAATTAATCGCAATACCGGTTTTTAGGAGTTTTTTTTACTTAGTCGCTTTGGGAGATATACAACAATTAACGTTTCGACTCCGACTACAAAAGCCCACACGTGTTCACCCAACCATCCTACGGTTGTACTCAATAAATCAATATCCAACTCGCTATACTACCTAAAATCACGGTAAGGCGTCGAGTAATTTAGCACCTAGTTTTAAAAGTGCGTTGGCTAGGTGCTTCAACTGCCGCTCTATCCATTCTTTTATGTTACCTGCGTGGGTTGATGGGGTTGGGGTAGGTGTTAATGGAAGGTGCACCGACAGCTTTTACTCTGGCGACTTTCGTACCAATGGCTAAACTATACGCCGCCAAAATACTCGCAATGGTCAAACCTTGTCGTGTAGCTATCTAAAAACCCACGCGATCGTTTCTTTGATTCGACTAATCTGACTTCAAAGTTTGCTATCGTTGGTGGACGCGGCTTCTAATCCAGCCGATCTTTCAATTTGCAGATGTTCATATCTATCTCTTATTTCTGCCGTCGAATCGTCGCTCACGGACTCATCGAGTTGCGGACTCATCGTCGAGTCGTCTGAGGAGCGCTAAATTTAGTTCAAGGTTACCTCTCGTCGTTTGAAGAGCCTTTGTCTAAACCCAAAATCTCTCATTAAGTAAAACTGGTTTCTAGTTCTTGTTAAAAGGTTTCGAAAATTTCGCTTATATTATCGGTCGCTTTTGGAAGATCTTGCATAGGGATATAGACTCTGGTTAAATTTCTTTGAGTGGTTGCTCTTGTTCTCACGTCAGGAGACTCCCCGCTTTTTTGGGGGGGTCATATTCAACGAGACATATTATGTCGCGAATAAACGCGACACCATAATCGTTTTTAAGGTATTTAGTTTATAATATTTTCTTTGCCACCTTTTGTAAAAGATAGTTGATATTATTTACCACCTACTCTAACATACATATCATTATTTTTTTACTTAATAACGGTTTTAAACCCGTATCTTTCAATAAGTCAGCATACAAATTGTAAACTCCGGAATTTGTCAGTTCTTTGTTGAGACCGCTCGTTGACGATTAACCAACCTCAATAGAGGTGTTTTTTTCGTCAAATAAGTTCTAGGTTGTCTTCTCGTTCAAAATCGTCAAACGGTATTCCACCTTCTGCCATTTATTATAACAAACTAACGTTTATTGGTAGTGATGGTGGGGGTAGTAAGGTTGGGGTTTCTTTTATCCGTTGACTCCATGCGTATAGAGTCTCTCGACTATAAACACTATTACCCAAACTACCACATAAAAAGCGGAAGGGTTAAAAGGTAGAGAAGGAGTTTGTACGTCTAAATTTTACATCGTGGCAATCTGCTCTTGTCTCCTTTTGTTGTGTTCCGCCAGTAAGTTTTGCTCAAGTTTTTTTTTTTAATTCATTGTTGCCACCGTTGGTTCCGAGGTTTTTTAGACTGTCGCTTGACATCTCTCGTCTTTTATTGAAGACTTTTATCGTCTTTTATTGTATTATCAAGAAAATTATTTTTGGTTGACGATTAAGTGTTTGGTTGATATACAAAAACAATACAGGAGACAGTAACATACCGTAGTTATAGTAAGCTTCACAAAGTAAACTAGCTATCGAGCTATATATAACAGGGTCTTCCTCGTGATCCTTGGCGAGAGCCTCCTCTGAGTCTACTCCTAGACTGACACCCAGAGATTTGATCATCGGCAGACTCGCGCCCAAAGCGCTCGAGTATAGCACTGTGTGAGCGTTTTTTGTAACGTTTTCTCAGTAGAGTAAGCGACTGATTTGGACAAGCTTTAACTAGATTGTCTAGAGACGACGCCATAACATTAAACTAGTCTATAAATTGCAGTTGATATATAGAACAAAAACAAAATATACTTTTCTAATTTTTAGGGATGCCTTTTTGAATGATTACTGTTTCATATCACTTTCTAAAACATTCATTATGCCCGATAACCAATCTTAATGTTGACGCTATTAGCAATATTGCGCTTTATCTAACACTAGTTGAGGTACCCGGTGGTCTTCTTTGGGGGAGAATTCTCTAAAACGCCACGGATGAACCCACCAAAAAATTGGGGAAAAAATGAAAGATTGCATGTTGGTCAATATTTCGTCTTTAAAGTCTGAACAACTGTAAGAGAGTTTCAGCTATTTTAAACAGTTTTTGAAATTTTGGCAATGGGGATGAAGTCGGAGCATATATCTTGGGTTTGGAAAACGACCTTTTAAACTTTTGTTGTCAGATGGTTTTACAAATATTGATCGAAATGGTCCGTATAGCAAAGTGCTTCAGTTTCCGATTTGTGCAAGGAAATAAACGTTGTCGAAAGTAAGGTATTACCTCAACCAATTTAGTTCCAGAATTATTTAGAAAATATAAAAGGACGCCCATAGTGTTGACCAAGCATTCTGGGGACGGCTCTTTGTATGAAGCAGAAACAGTGTCCCAAAGATCGGACGGTTTTTTTTGTTTTTTTGTTTGTTTAAATGTCACGTGTTTTTACAATTTAGATGCTTTAGGGAGTCGTAGCAACCTCGCCAAAGCGTTGTTAAGCGACTAGTCGCCGAGGCTTCAGCGACAACTAAACCGCCTGTATCGGATGATTGCGCATCAATGTTTCAGTTGCGCGACCGACTATAAACCAGGCTTTACGATACTGGAGAGATTTGGCCCTGTCACACCAGAACGTTTTAGGCCAACGCGTGAGTAGCGGGTTAAAAATAGTTGATATGCTGGCAAACGCTGAACTTCCACAGAAAAAGTCAAGTGGAACCGTGATTTCAGCGTGTCCATAACGCGTTGATAACGGGTTCACAGCGTTCGCCAGCGCGTTAGTAACGCGTTAGTAATGCGCTCGACGACTGGGGAACGACTGCCCAGCGCGTGAGTAGCGCGTTCCAACGCGCGACAGCGTACTGCAACGTCCCCATGATTAGTTGTATACAAATCCGACGCGCTTCTACAGTAATGGCCCTGTCACACCAGAACGTTTTAGGCCAACGCGTGAGTAACGTGTTGGAATTTCGGCAACACGCGGGTAAACGTTGACCAACGCTAGGCCAGCGTTCGCAACACGCTGATCGTCTAGCGTGTTCGACGCGTGAGTAACGAACCTCCAACGCACAGCCAGCGTGTGCAGTCACACGCTGGCAAACGCTGGAAATTGTAGGTATGTTGAACAAAATATGTTTTCCTCAGCGTGTGACAGTGTGTCCCAGCGTGTGAGTAACGCGCTCAGCGTGTTGCTAACGCTGGCCTAGCGTTGGTCAGCGTTTGCCAGCGTGTTGCCAAAATTACAACACGTTACTCACGCGTTGGCCTAAAACGTTCTGGTGTGACAGGGCAATTAGGCAGAGCGATAACTTTATATCTTACTAGTAGAATTGTAGAAAATTCCTCACGAGTTTTGGGCTCCTTTTCCCACGAGTCACTATAGAGATTAACCAACTTTTTCGGGGTACCATTTACCATATTGCGGGCAGAATCGCGGGCCTTGTATTAACGCCGTGATTCAAGGCCCGCGTGCATGAATTTGAATTTATTAGGACATTGGTCTATTTACTAGTTTTTACAATGATGATACGCCCAAGTATTTTGAACAACAGCTTTTGTCGACGTCTCACAATAGCTGAATTGATAGCGAGTTGTTAGAAATCATCACAAGATCTCTGGCCTGAAATCAATCACGGATTGGTTCTCGTCACTCAGTTTAATCAACGTCATCGGTCATTGGAACTATTTTTTGTATTGCAATATACAAGCAAAAGTACAATGTGCATTTGTGTCATATGATAATAGTTTAAACAAGAGAAATTGTGCGGTAAAAACATCTTTATTATATTGTCTTCAGAGCTGAATTCATATTGAATTTAGGTGCTGCACGTATCTAATGTTCTGCTCGGCTTGCAAGTCTAAAACGAGTCACGTTCGTGTAGTATCGTACGCATTTTTACAATAATTTTACAATAGTTGTAACTATAGTTTTACAACAGCCAGAAAAAAAGAACTTCCTTAGAAGGTTGTATCTTGTATATAGGTTTCCCCGGCTATTTTAAACCATTAGGTGGTTTTTTTTCAAATCACCCAATCTCACATTAAATTTGAAAATTGTTCACATGCTTTTACCAAACCAATTAAAAAATGTATCATTCAATGTCAACGTTTGGTCACCCCTTTTAAACACCAGGTCTAAAATATTCATCGTTACAGATCAAATTCGTCTGAGCAACAGCTTAGACGAATTTGGTCAGTAATGACGAATATTCTCGATCCAATGTTTAAAACCCTCTGTCAAGCCAAGGTGCTCATCCGCGAGGCAAGTTTTCATACTTTTGTGTATAACTAACAAAATCTTTGGGCCAATTCCGCTGGTTTTTTTTTTTTATTATCCTTGTACCCCACCCGTATAGGCTATAAAAGCATGTTTGACACAGAGTTCGTTCACCCTTCAATCCAGCCCTCAGAAAAAGAAAAAAATTGTATATCTTTGACATCTTTGGGCCAATTCCGTTGATTTTTTGTTCTAACTCCACTTGTACTCCACCTGTATAAGCTGTAAAAAAACCTGTGAACTTAGTTTTACACATGCCTTCCGCGTGAGCGCCGTGGTGCAATCGTGTGTGTTGATATGCCATAATGCTTCAATAATGGTGTGCATGTCCAGAGATGGTCTATTGATATGCTCATACCATTAGACAAACAATAATGACCCCCCAAACACAGTTATTTACATTACACCCATGCCTCTCGCTTGAGCACCAAATAGCAATTGCGCGATTTTGTTGGGACCATGCCTCTGAGAGAGTCCCCAAACTTTGAAATTGAATGATAATTGACTACATTGGTTCGGACAAAGCTTGTAATTTCTTTCGGACAAAAGTGAATACGAGAGTTTGTGGATTTGAATAAAAAAGGTTTTAAAATAGCACAGAAAACAGGTTTTTGTTTTAACAATACAAATTCAATGTAAACACGTCTTTAACAATTAAACACCTTTCTAAATACTTTTTCGTTAATCGTTTTAAACGCGTTCAAAAACAAAGATCTTAAGAGTATTAATAGACAATATTTAGCGATTCATTACTCATGTTTAACAATTACACGCGCAATGTTTAGCTTCTGAAAAATGTGACATGGTATGTCAAAAACAGGCGGAAATGGGATGAGCTACCAAAGGAGAAACAGCTGCAAAATAATGTGGGGTGATTTTCAGTGATTTGGGGATTTTACATTTTTTTGTGGTGCTATTTATGTTTTAACTGTTAAGTTTCCAATTGAAAACTTCATGGACAAAGCATTTTTTGGTAATACAAAACTCCAACTCTAGGTCTATTTCTCATTTTTAACATTTCAGACAATGTGATTTCAAACTGTATATCTTTACTTTGAAATATCCAATACAAAAAATGCAAGGTGGCATTTAAAAGGGCAAAGGGGTACATTTTACTAATATTGCAGAAACTCAAAATTGACTTCTTTCCCAAAAGTGCCTGATTTTGACATCCGCGTCACAAATGTTTAGAAGTGGCCAGCAAGTTGAGTTTGCTAAACACAGTGTTGACGGTACTGTCGGACACAATGTTTATTCTACAATGCAACGTATTAAAGGTGTAAGATGATAGTCTTGGTTGTACAATGATTTACAAGTGCCAACTATTAATATAACTAAAACAAATATTTAAAATTAATATAGGTTTACCCGGCCAATTGTCTCACAAATTAATTCAATTTCCTTCACACGAATTCAAATTCACGCATTTCCCCCCAATTCAGTCAAACTGGAGGTTTTTTTTAGTTACTATTGCATTCAATTTCGTGTTCGTGCACACATGATTTCGTTGTTTTTCTTGAGGTTCGTTTTAGTCATTCTATTTTATTTATAGGCATTCGTGACTACATTTTAACCATTCTTTAGTTGAATTTCTATTGTAGGTTTTTCCGGCTAAACCCTGTATCTAGAAGAGTGCTAAGTAAAGTTTGAAAAGTTATGGTTTGAAATAGAAACAACATATTTCGCTATTGTCTTGTAATTGTTTTCACTGGTCTTTATGTTTTATTCTTTATTTCTGCTAATGTTCGGACCATTTCGAATAAAAAAATAGCAAATGCCTTTAAGAAACAAAAGATTAATATTTAAACAAAAGGTTGTTTTTTCATGTAGTTTTTTTCTGCAGTTCCTTTTCTAATCGCGTTTCTTTTCGTTCAAAAATGCTTTACTTAAAGGTATTACGCAGAATTAGTGTAATTCTGTATTCTCTTAATTTAGAATTTGCCTTTATATAGGTAAATACGAATTTGAATTGAACATTACAAAAACTGTTTGCCAATTTATAAAATTGAATGGTTGACAACCTCGTGAATTTGAATAATCTTATTTGGCCAGTGAATGCTAACTGCTAAAATATAATAACTCTTTTCGACTGTTGAATGCTGATGCAACGGAGCATTAATTCTCAAACAAAATTCAATGAGCCTGGTGTTATTTTGAATGAATTGTTGTTTAAATTGGCCGGAAAACCTAATAATATATAATATATACGGCGTTCAAGGTCCAATTTCACGCATATTCATGCTACATGCTTTCATAGAATAACCCGATTTCCATGTATACCATTGTACGCCCTTGTTGTTACCGGAATTCTCATCTGGGTAATATCCACCATTCCAGTGAGATTTAAAACACTGATTAAACCACCAGGCTCCTGTGTACTTCTGTGCGCAATTACCTTCTGCTTTATTATCATTGTCACGATCCTTTGCCGTAAAGGGACGCCCTCTTTGATACCCAAGAGAGTCACCGGCAGTGCTGCTTTCATCGTATTGGTCATAATTCAAACTGTACTCACCCGGGAATATTTAGAAATCTGAGTACTTTGCCCATGCCGTTTTACCGTCCCAGTCCTCTAAGTCAACTCGTAGCTCCCATGATCCACATGAATCACCAGACGTCAGAGTCACCAAGTTGTCATTACCCAACCAGAACTCACCGGACAGATCGCCAAAGCCAGACTGGTAGTCGGCCCAGTTACGGTAGAAGTCCACGCTGCCATCTTGTCGCCTCTGAAACACGATCCATCCACCGCCGTCGGTTTCCATGTCACAGTAGACACGAAGACCGTCATTGCCGAATCCCTGTGGGTAGATTTTGTAGATACCGCTTGAACGATAACCAGCATCTAAGAGCATCTTGCAACTTCTGTTGCGATTCAAGGAACTATCAGCCAGTGAGTAGAGAGGTGTGTCCTCATCTGCATCAAAGTACACGCTCCCTTGAGTTGCATTGAAGTAGTCCAGATGCTGCCGTCTTATGGCAAGGTTTAACTCGCACAAGTTACTGCAGTCATTAAAGTTAAACGATTTGCAATGTTGATCCATGCTGCATTCACGTCCGCAGATGACACGAGATCGTACAATTTTGGTTGCAAACGCAAACCCTTTAAGGGCGCGATTTTCTGCGGCATAAAACGCATGTTTCCCTGCATAAGAAGTTTCATATCCAGAGACGAACGAGTTAGCTCCCTGACATATGATGAATATCATGTGAAATAGTTGCAACCCAGTAAGGGTCAGTTTCGCCATTGCTTCCAGTACTTGAAGGATTCGTTAAAATCAGATGACTTAACGTCGATCACAGCTTGTTTTATTTGTTTTTGTATAATGTGCGCCACAAAGTTGAAATCACGGGAAGAAAGTCTAGCGATCTGTCGTGTCTGATTGAACTACCCGCAATGGTTGTTCAACGACTAAAAGTCAAGCCGTACTGATTTCGGCTGCTGTCCTCTCTATACAAATGCTAGGATATTATCCTGTGATACAGAGGCCTGGCGGTGGTTGGACTTATGGGCTGAGGCAGACGATGTGTATCTCTCATTCTCTCTGAATGGTTATCCAAGTGAGTACGTCATTCCTGTCAATGACTAGTTATTGGTCAGTATTCCCGCAGTTACAAACCGTAGCCTTTGATTGGCTAATGTTTTATCGTAAGCTGATAACCTCATCGGTCTCTGAGAATCTGGATAAACGTTAAGCGCTGAAGTGCACTCTTAATTCGTTTTAATTAATTGTCGTCATGCAACGCCAAATAAAGACACGGGCAATCGGGGAATTGCATATGCGTTCATATCAATTTCACGCTCGTTGATTCCATTCTCAAAACTTGAATACGAAATTAAGTCACAGAAAAAGTCGTATATTAAGGAGTTTTTACAATTGTTACAGCTTTACAAATGACAACACGAACTGTGTTGGGAATCTAAATAAGAGGTAAATATCTGGTTACTCTGCCAAATCCTTCTACCAAAGGCCACAAGCTGATTACGTTCAAAGAAGAACGATTTATAACCTAAATTGACAGCCTGAAATTTAATGAAGTCGCAAACATTATACGTTGCGCTACAAGCACCCTATTAAGGTTCATGAAAAGTCTTAGTTAGGAGTAGTCTTGTTTGCAAGACGACCCAATCGCGGTATACTGCGCGCGTCGGCCGCCAATGCATACCCCGTTCATCCAGCTAGTGTATCTGATGCACATGTCATTGTACATAACAATGTTCGTGGACAATGGCTCTCATTTTTAAACCGACTGATTCTGATGCCATCCTAAACTTTAAACAAATTAAAGGGTAGAATCAACTTAAGATGCTACGTTAATCTTATCCAGTTTCTATGCACCACAATGAACATAATATATTATGTGCAGCAACACTAGAGCCACACCCCGCTTTAAAAAAAACCTGTAATTTCCAAATCCATTTCCTTGCCACCCTGGGACTTGTACAACTACTAGATGAATAATAGGTTAATACGATTTTGTAAATATTTTAAACTTTCTATGCATAGTTTTCCTGTGATTTATCGTCAAACCACGGGATATAATTTAGTGCGTTGTCACGATTATCGCATTATAACAAACGCACCTATAGTCTATTATTATACAGGTATACATTACGCGTTGCTGGACGGGGTATGTTCGGGAAATTGCCTCTCATTTTTAAACAGATTATGATGCCATCCCAATTTTGGACAAATTGGAGAATATAATCCACTGAAAATGCTACGTTAATCACATCCAGTTCCCATGTGTAGTTGTCCCGCCAAAAGTCGAAGAACTCCAGCACCACATTGAAAATAATATATTATTATCAGAGCCGCACCCCGCTTGCAAATTTACCTGTAATTTCCGAATTCATTTCGATGCCACCCTGAAACCTTTACAACTTCTGGAGGGGGAATAGGAACTTTCTGTGGATATGTTTTCTTTTTGTAATTTATCGTCAAATCATGGGATCAACAATTATATAGCGCAATGTCACAATTACCGCGCCAATTGACTCCAAATTTGGTTGTGTGTGCTGTGTAATATTATTCACAAATTTTTACCTCGCTGATAGTGTACTTTGGGTTTGATGGCAAGTGCAGACTAATTAGTTATACCCTTACGGTAATTACGAATCGAGAACTGACCTCGAACTGCTTCCCATTAGTGTAATGGCTGCTTTGTTGTTTTAAAATATCAATAATTCTCGGCCCAACTGCGAAGGCCGGTGCCAATAATTGATATATGTATGTGCCTTGGCTAGGCTATTTACCCCGCATGGCTGACTATCTCATCTCTCCATCTTGCTCGAGCCGTAGTGTGCCACATTTTTCTTTCTTTTTCCTAGAGAGGGTTAGCCATTCTGTTGCGCCTAAAAAATAAAAGCATGTAGAGTGCCATGGCCCAGTGGTTACGGCTTTCGACTCGTGTACGATGGTGCGTGAGTTCGAACCCTGTTGGCTGTGCCCTTGGGAAAGACACTTAATAGCGGGTCCACGTAAAAAGTGTCATCGGCATTTTGTTTCCATTATTTTTTTTATATAAAAGAACTTGGTAAGCAAGTAACCAACATTGAATTATATTGTTGTCTATTTCCCGTTGCCATGCCAACAGGCCATTTTGTGTTTTGGACATTTGTAGCCAGTTTGGGGGCCGCAAAAACAGTATTTTTGTGTATTTAAAAAAAATTACCCAACCAAAATACAAAACTTTATCAAAAAATCAACTATATCATTACAAAGTATCATCATAGCCCTTGAGACAAAATTTAATGTTTCAAAATGTCACCCTTGTGCTATTTTTAGAACATGCATTAAAGCATGTTTCCAGAACTTATATTTATTAAAATTGTATTTTTTAACCTATTTTTGTCCCTCAAAAATTCAACTTGCCAGGGGTCTCATAATATTTTCCTTTTGGAATTATTGAGAACCAACATTCGTATTTTCATATCCAGTAAAAAAAAAAAATGGGGGATTGTATCCTCTTTAGGCAGTACTGCATCAAAAATGGTCATTTTCCCAACAAACTTGAAAAATTAAATTCGAGCTTTTCCTTTAATTTGAAGTAATATTACACACAAACAGAAATATTGTTATGAATCTGGCACCTTTTACAAATCATCTGAGTGAGTTGTCGAATCACTTCTACTGAATAAGCAGCATTTTTGACGGCGAAATCGACTAAAAAGTAACCTCCTCCACAGCATTTTTTACATACCATTTTTTGATAACATTTGATTAGTGGCATATAAAATGAGGAAACAATACTTGTTGCGAACTAAAATATAATTTCTACAGAACCCAACAGCACCTTTAGGCATGACGACCCTCAGAAACACAGCTTTATTGCCTGCAAGTGTATCCAAAGTGCTGCGTTAGACCACCCCCAACTGAGCTATCTTGTCCCTTAATAATAATAATAGTCCTTGCCAACGACCACCGCATTTGACAGTGCGACCGCTAACGACACGATTTACATTCCATCAGCTCCTTCGATCACGCAATAGTCTTTGCAAATTGCTTAAATGAGGCTTGACCTTTTAATACAAATTCGACCATTCGGATATACATTACATAACCGAGCATAACCCAATCTAATGCATTTTGGGGGTTTCGGTGAGACAAGCACGTTTAGCACGTTTTTTGTTTTGCATTCTAATTTCCATCTTGCCTGTCTATCATGGCAACTATTGCGGTCGTGGAATCTCACAGGAATTCAGCGCTGCTAAATTTTGGTCGGGTAGAGTTGGAACTCTAAATACCGTTGTAAATACCTAGGTATAATACAATCTTTCACAATCACCAACAAATATAGAAAACGAATGCTTTACTGGAAAAGTTATTAGGCCAAAAGAATGAAAACAATCTGATTTGTGCAGTTAATTACCAGATTACCGCAGGTGCTAGATAGGTGGTCGTGGAGGCTTGCGGACCTGCAGAAGTACACATAAATACACGACCGCATGGTGAACTTCGTTGGTCGCCCCCTGTCGTCATGCCTAACTCACATTTGACTTGCGATGGGTCTACGCAGGACGTATCCCTTTTCGTGCGGCCTTTGTGCGGATGCAGAAGGCGGCTGTGATATTTTCGTAAGGATTCATGGGCGCCGCGGCCTCTACGATTTAGCCAGAAGTTACAAATTTGAACAAATCGTAAGCCAGTAGCCCATAGACAAGTCGTAGGTGGCATTGCACAATCCCCGCACGGGCACCGCGCGGAGGCGGAGATTGTAGGCTCTTGGGACAATCGCATGGTCCTCACACAGCCATCGCAAGGTTGTCGCTTGCTGCCCGTGCAGTACCCGTGAAATCGCACGGATATCGCACGGATATTGAGCATTCATCCCGCGGCAACTGCACTGAAATTGCACGATTTCTATACAATTTCCAGGCAGCCTCTGTACGGCCGGCTAGCTTTGCCATGGGCGCGCCTTCCTCTGTACGACAAATCGTACGATGCTCGTCGTACACAATCGTACGGAAAATCGTAGACCCCTGTACGATAAATCGCACGATGCTCGTCGTACACAATCGTACGGAAAATCGTAGACCCATTTATTGCACTGCGCCTGGATGTGAATTAGGCATCAGTAGCTACCGTGTCCTATATAATTCATACATTTTTGTACAGGGGTTTAAGACTTATTACGGTGCAATAACAAAAGACACGGTTCTTATTTGTTTTGGGAATTTTCTTGTCATAACTAAAATGTATTAAAATCTGACATCTTGACAATTTTCCCTGTTGATTGGGATGATCAATAGATGACAGTGGATGATCTATACATATTGTTCAGGATACAACAAATAGGAGGGGTACATTAAGGCGATATAATATTATTAGGCCTACTATATTTATATTTTTAAAGGATATAGTTGTATTATTTCTTTTATGGTTAAATTCAGAAGTACAAACTTGAAATGAATAATAAAACGCAAAACTTGGTCCTGGGTGTATCTTGTATACATTAATGCATAGAGGAATAGTCATTAAGATTATTTATTAGAACGAGTAGTTTTGAACTTCTGAAGTGAAAAAAGATTTGTAATATTCTCAAACAATTATTTGAGAACTTGACAATGCAAGTTGTTTTAGTTGAAACGCAGAGATGGACAGTCTTTAAGTATTGAAAGTTAAAGTACAGACGTTTTGAAAGTTGAACCACGACGTTTCCTGTCCGTTTAATAACACCATATGTACACATGCGTTTGTTTATGGTGTAAACGGAGGACACATGCCTGGCGACACGAAGGTGCTAATGCTAGGAGTCCACTGGGCCGCGCCAGTTGGCGCCAGTTCGCGCCAAAGATTATGTGATTGGCGCGTAGTGGCTCGCTGTGGCGCCGAATTAATGTCCGCTCGGCATGTGTCGCCAAGTGGAATAAACTGGGTGCCATATGGCGTGCGCCAAATGCCACCCGGCTTGCTCCAAAATGTTGCGCCAGTTTGCGCCAGTTCGCGCCATTACACGGCCATTTGATTCCAAAATTCACCCTGTTGGCGCCATTCGCGCCAATAGACGGCTACTTTGCGCCACTTGGTGATTAGTTTGTGCCAAAGGTCGCCAAATTGGTTTGAACTTGCCGCCGCTTGGCGCTACTTGCCGCCGCTTGGCGCTACTTGCCGACTATATAAATACCGGCCATCGGCTACCTGGTTCAGACCCTCCTCATGCTACGAGTCCACTGGGCCAGCGCCAGTTGGTGCCAGTTTGCGCCAATGCAATTTGCTGTGGCGCCTAGTGTCGCCAATAAGGTGCCTAGTGGCGTGTAGTGGCACAAACTGCCTCCCAACTGGCTCGTGGTGGCCCGTAACGGCACCAAATGTGAATGTGGCGGCAACAACATTTCAAAATTTTTGAAATTTTCGTCGCGCCACTTGCATCGAGCAATCAGCGCCAAGTGGCCGCCAAGTGGCACCAAATGGCGCGAACATATCGCCCTTTGGCGCAAACAATCCGCCTATTGGAATCCACTGGAATGTAATGGCGCGCGCCAAATAATTCCAACAGAGGCGGATAGCCCGCCAAAGCGCGCCAAATGTGCAGTGGCGCGAGCCAAACGGCACCCGATTGGTGACTACTTCGCGCCAAATGCCACCTGGTTGCCCGCCATTCGGCGCTACTTGCCGCCTATAAAAGCAGCTGAGAAGGGTCTGAACCAGGTAGCCGATGGCCAGTATTTTTATAGTCGGCAAGTAGCGCCAAGCGGCGGCAAGTTCAAACCAATTTGGCGACCTTTGGCACAAACTAATCACCAAGTGGCGCAAAGTAGCCGTCTATTGGCGCGAATGGCGCCAACAGGGTGAATTTTGGAATCAAATGGCCGTGTAATGGCGCGAACTGGCGCAAACTGGCGCAACATTTTGGAGTAAGCCGGGTGGCATTTGGCGCACGCCATATGGCACCCAGTTTATTCCACTTGAAGACACATGCCGAGCGGACATTAATTCGGCGCCACAGCGAGCCACTACGCGCCAATCACATAATCTTTGGCGCGAACTGGCACCAACTGGCGCTGGCCTAGTGGACTCCTAGCATGTATGAACAACATCTCTACTAAATATGGCGCAACTTGGCGCGCGCAATTACATTCCAGTGGATTCCAATAGGCGGATTGTTTGCGCCAAAGGGCGATATGTTCGCGCCATTTGGTGCCACTTGGCGGACACTTGGCGCTGATTGCTCGATGCAAGTGGCGCGACGAAAATGTCAAACATTTTGAAATTTTCTTGCCGCCACATTCAAATTTTGTGCCGTTACGGGCCACCACGAGCCAGTTGGGAGGCAGTTTGAGCCACTACACGCCACTAGGCACCTTATTGGCGACGCTAGGCGCCACGGCAAATTGCATTGGCGCAAACTGGCGCAAACTGGCGCGGCCCAGTGGACTCCTAGCATTACGTGGATAAAAATAACATCTCACTCCCCAAGCTAACACCCAGCACGCTATTAATAGACCGAGGGACTCCCACTTAGTCTCCCAATTAGGCTTACCTTACATACGTACTGTGGACATTCCTTTGTCTTCGTGTAGTTAAAAAACGTTGACTAAATACTCATTGTTCACGCTTCCCCCAAACAAATTTACCCTTCAATTTCGATTACGGGCCTCTCAGCTGTTTCTCTTACCTATTATATATATAACCCTAATCCGTTTTTCCTCTAAAGCTCTTTTTTAGAGAGGGCAAAACAGACTGTGGGCCTGTCCAAGTCCACAAACCGTAACCTCTTCCCGCATCCTGTGGACTTCAATTGTTCGGAGGTCCACAGTGCGTATGCAAGACTAACTCATACCTATCTATACACTCTCTAGACTATTGTTACCTAACGCACCCCTTAAAAACCTAATAAGAATTTCGGAGAAACCACAACATTTCGCAAGCACAATGACTACCACAAAGAAAAACAAGACGATTCGAAAGAAACTATTATTTTTACCCTTTTAATTAGGTAAAAAACTGACTATTTTAAACGAGGACCAGATAAAGCAGACCGTCAACAAACTAATTGACGAATTAAAAGAAAGACACGCCAGTCACACGGAGAAGGGGTCGGGTTGAATACTCATTTTACATAAACATAACTAACTACTCACCCCAGAGAGGTAGCATTTATAAAAATATTAAAAGGCTATTGTCAACATAACAAACAAAGACGACGACTGTTTTCGTTGGTGCTTGAGAGCCGCTCTTGGTAAATATACCGAAAAAGTTAAAACAACCCCAAGTATAAGATTCACGACAAAAACATAACTATACCACCAACTTACAATACAAGGGACGGGGTAAATTTTAGAGACATCGACTCCTTCACACCAATCTCGCAGATACCCAGGGTAGAAAGACCCAAAACAATCTACGTATTTTTGTACGAGGAAGACCTCTAAAAATGTTTATCGCACAAAAAGAGTAAAAATAAAGATATACGACTGTTATTTTTGTCCGAAGACCCTCAGCCACACACTATAAATCTGCTGTTGTTTTCCGAGGGTGGCCAGATACGGTTGGATAAAAGATATTTCTAATTTTTGTTTAACTGAACTAAACATCAACATAAAAAACACGGTTGTCTCAGATGTTTCATTATTACAATTCGCAAAAAAGGTTGGACACACACATAACAGATTGCGAGGAAAACGACAAAACGGGCGGCCCATCTCTCTTAAAATAAAATAAATATCACACTGGTTTATGCAAGACGTGCCGTTTGTCATTTATGCCGACTTTGAATCGGTGCTAAAAGCATTATCGCCCGGCGAAAAAAAGAAAAACACTCACAAGATCAACGTTTACAAAGCTTGCGTTTTTTTCTAGGTCGCCGTAAGATGCAACGGTAAACTACTAGAACGAGTATGGTGGCCCTGGAGGGACACGCATATCGTGAATATTGACGTCAATATTCGCGACAAATTTTTGGGGAAAATCGTAAAATTTGACGTCAATATTCGCGACTTTGGGGAAAGTCGTGAAATTTGTGGTGAATATTGACGTCAATATATACACGATCTGCGTAGTCCCTTCAGGGCCACCATAACCGAGAGACCTATAGAATATAGAGGCAAGGACACGCAGCTTTTACTGTTGTAGATAGCATGTCAAGCTTAGAATGGAAAATTAACAAGACTTTTGCTGTCCCACGACAAATCGACTTTACTACTTAAGACGCTATCAAACACAAAAGCACAAAAAAAATATATCCCACTTGCCTAAAGGACAAAAAGGAGATGGAGGGTTACTAATGTAAAACCCCCAATAACCTAAAGACAAAAAAAGAAAAAGAAGAACACCAATACACGAAAGAGAAAGGATATATCGAAAACAAGCGCGTCGAGTGTGAAAGGAAAAGTTTTGTGTTGCTAACTCTGGCCTAGCGTTGGTCAGCGTTTGCCAGCGTGTTGCCGAAATTCCAACACGTTACTCACGCGTTGGCTTAAAACGGGGCCATGAACGTATGCCGACATATGCGAAATATAAAAAATACGTTGGTGTACGTTGGTGTACGCTAATATAAGTTAGGGGTAAGTTGGGGATACGTCGTTTACATTAAAAGCACGATGTGATACGCTGTAAAAAATTGGAGCACGTCGAGCCCGCGAACAATTATTGAGCATGTTCAACATTTCTCGGCGTACCCAACGTGTGCCTAATACGTTATGCATAAATTATCAGTAAGTTCGTGGAGTACGTTAGACATACGTTGAAAAACGCTGACATACGTTAGAAACACGTTGAGAGTAATTTAGAAATAATGAGAACTTGATGCTTACGCCCTTTTACAATACAAAGTGCAACCAAGTTTTCAAGATACCTTTTTTCATTTGAAAAGCAGTCCCCTATCAACTTGTTTACTTGCTTCTCATCAGATCTATACTAAATTAATGCTGCTGTACACCTAAAGGTAATTTAAACAAACATAATTGATAAAGCATCAAGGCTTGTTTATACTGTTATAATTTCTGCATTTCCATCAAGGTCGGAACTTCATTTCGTGATTTGTTTAGAATTTGAAGTTATTCAAGATGTTTGCTCTTTATCCTTATCTCAGAATATGTCATATATTGTAAGCTAGTCATTCACACCTGAGAATCATTCACACCTATAGAATAGAATCCCTATACAATTGCAGTCTGTCTATTCATATTTCTGATAATGAAAGCCCTAACGTATATGTGCCGTATGCCAAACCTATGCCTGACGTATATCTCCAACGTGTGTGCCGTAGAGCTAGCGAACATTCGGCGTTTTGGGGACTTATGGGGGGGGGGGGGGGGTTGAGTAACTCATCCTCACTTCTTCATGGTATGTCGTGCTAAACACAGCGGCATAGGTCACGTGTTCGTTGTATGCCGAGAATACGCTGAATATACGTTGAACACGGCAGACATAATACGCATATACGCTTGTGAAACGCTGTCATAAGTTTGTTATAAAATATAAGTGAGTCATACGCTATCAATCTATAAGTCATACGCTATGTATACGTTCGATACGCTATGGATACGCTATAGATACGTCTATTCCAACACCGATGCCGACTTTTCCGAAGCAATTCGTTGGGAAGTTGGACGTTCTTGGACTCTGACAACCCTTATCCCTACCAATTTGTTTGCCCCCCCCCCCCCCCCCCCCCCCCCATTTCCGCCGCCCCGTGCCACTCCTCGCCTTATGTTTGGAACTGTCATCCTCTTATCGCTAGCGGAGATTTTCTCTCTTCTCTCGATCCAATATGGTGCCTTCTTCTCAGTTTCCTTTCCTTTCCTTGACAAAAACAGTAGAAATCTGGTCTAGCCCTATATTCTTAACTTATATAAGAAACGAATATAGCTATTCCTCATTCCACACATCTCAAAATACAACTTTACTTTAACTCTAAAAAACAGGGTTTTATTTTGTAACTGCTTTGTTTAGCACATTTTTGTTTGTAAAACATCCTCTTTAATACCGATACTGCACACGTGTAATCATCAATCCTAATATGGCGCTTTAGTCAGCAGAACCTCATTTGTTAACTACAAAGCAACTTAAAAACAAAAAAAATACGGGTTAATTGTGGTGAAACCGGCACATGTACTAACAAACCCCCACTTTTTCCTTCTTTAAAGGATATCTCTTAACTTCGGGCTGCACAGACCGTTTTTTTTACCATTATTTTTATTTTTATTTTAAATGTTAGTTACACGACACTACTCTAAAACGTTTGAGTTTGAAATCCATGACACAAGGCCTAAATTGTAATTATTTTTCTTACCACTTAAACCTATCACGTAACTAAGAAAACAGTATGTGTCATATGCCCCATTTAGGTGTGCCATAGGGTGTATACAGCATGCACTCATCAATCAGCGAACACCAGCCACCATATACCCCCCCCCCCCCCCCCCCGCCCCCGCCCTTCTGACTATCTCTCTGAGTGGAGTCCGTGACTGTATGCACAAGCACTTCGTAATAAAACAATAGGCCTGCATCTCGGCATAAATAGGCAATCAGCGCACACATGCTACTCCAAACAAATCTCCCCGTTCTCCTGCACACCTCACTGAACAAAAAACTGACCGCCATAAAACATTGAGAGTGCTTGAGAATGGCGAGGAGAATCAACAAAAGCCAAACAAATCACACAAAAAAGCAAGAGAAAGATCGTTCGAGTCTCGCAAAATAAGTAAAAAGCCAAACAATCAGACGAGAACAATCACTCACAAAATGAAGGCCAACAAATGTATGCCTTATGTGAAAGATCTATCAGAACTACACGAGATGATGAAGAGGGGCCGAGGCAAGCAGGTCCTTTAAATCATCGGCGATGCGGCTGAGCGAAAGATGGGCATCATACCCCACATCAAAGGCTGGGAGCTACCTGCAAGTAGATCACCTCAACCGTAAACAAAAAAACAAGCCAACGGCTCCTTTCAGAGCCACAAAAACTTCAAAAAAATTGTTTATCTGTTATGTCTAAAAACGATTCTATCTATACTACCCTTATCCCTAGCAATTATTTTGCCCCCCCCCCCCCCCCCTCCCCGCCCCATTTCCGGCGCCCCGTGCCCCTCCTCGCCTTATGTTTGGAACTGTCATCCTCTTATCGCTAGCGGAGATTTTCTCTCTTCTCTCGATCTAATATGGTGCCTTCTTCTCAGTTTCCTTTCCTTTCCTTGACAAAAACAGTAGAAATCTGGTCTAGTCCTATATTCTTAACTTATATAAGAAACGAATATAGCTATTCCTCATTCCACACATCTCAAAATACAACTTTACTTTAACTCTAAAAAACAGGGTTTTATTTTGTAACTGCTTTGTTTAGCACATTTTTGTTTGTAAAACATCCTCTTTAATACCGATACTGCACACGTGTAATCATCAATCCTAATATGGCGCTTTAGTCAGCAGAACCTCATTTGTTAACTACAAAGCAACTTAAAAACAAAAGAAATACGGGTTAATTGTGGTGAAACCGACACATGTACTAACAAACCCCCACTTTTTACTTCTTTAAAGGATATCTCTTAACTTCGGGCTGCACAGACCGTTTTTTTACCATTATTTTTATTTTTATTTTAAATGTTGGTTACACGACACTACTCTAAAACGTTTGAGTTTGAAATCCATGACACATGGCCTAAATTGTAATTATTTTTCTTACCACTTAAACCTATCACGTAACTAAGAAAACAGTATGTGTCATATGCCCCATTTAGGTGTGCCATAGGGTGTATACAGCATGCACCCATCAATCAGCGAACACCAGCCACCATATACCCCCCCCCCCCCCCCCCCCCCCCCGCCCTTCTGACTATCTCTCTGAGTGAAGTCCGTGACTGTATGCACAAGCACTTCGTAATAAAACAATAGGCCTGCATCACGGCATAAATAGGCAATCAGCGCACACATGCTACTCCAAACAAATCTCCCCGTTCTCCTGCACACCTCACTGAACAACAAACTGACCGCTATAAAACATTGAGAGTGCTTGAGAATGGCGAAGAGAATCAACAAAAGCCAAACAAATCACAAAACAAAAAAAGCAAGAGAAAGATCGCTCGAGTCTCGCAAAATAAGTAAAAAGCAAAACAAACAGATGAGAACAATCACTCACAAAATGAGGGCCAAAAAAAGGTATGCCTTATGTGAAAAATCTATCAGACGCTCAACTCCCCAACATTGAACTGGTAGCATTGGGCAGGTCTTAACTTCATCCCGACCCCCAAAATGCGAAAAGGTCGACCATCCTTCGCCATTCCCGATTCTTCTTCAAAAAATATGAGGTTATGGTTTAGAATGGCAGGGAGAGTCGGACTCATAAGCTCACACCCGTCCAAACTGCCTTCAACTTGGACTCCCCAACCTACCTTCAATCTAAATCTAGTGTCATATATTGAAGGCACTCTGGAGGAACTGTCCAGTCTAAACATTCTAGATGTCAAATTCAATATAACAAAAGCAGAACGTGTTGCGCTGTCTGGTCTAAGGAAGAGAAAAGATACTGTAATCAAACAAGTATTATATAAAGGCCGCGGTGTGTGCGTCCTTAACAAACAAGACTATACATACGTGAAGAGACAAGACAATTAATAGGCCCCCACTATGAAGAAATTAACAGGGACCTGACTGCAGAAACCGCGGATTTAGTCTCTCAAGCTATACCCCAACAGCGTAGACGGACTCATATCGAAAGACATATCTGAGTTTCTTAACCCCCACAACCACGACATTAAAACACCTTGCCCTTACCTCCTACCGAAAATTCACAAAGAAGTAATAGAATAAACACGGTTTGTGGGGAGGCCAGTCATTAGTGGTTGCGGAGGACTCAATCCATATCCAAATACATAGACTATTTCTTGCTCCCAATTGTCAAACTACAAAGCACCTACACACGCGATTCCGGGCATGTTCTTGACAAACTAAGTAACCTAACACTGAAGCAAGATAACCTATTGATAACGCTGCATATAGTATCCATGTACACTAACTGCCCACAAGATGAGGCAATTGAATCAGTTTGTGACGCACTTGCAATGGCCGACGACAGACTATACGCAATACCCAAGTCTAAGACAGACCTCGCGCGTTGTCTCTTTGAACTCATCATGCATCAAAACACGTTTGAATTCAATGGTAACTAGTTTTTCAGACATAAAATCGGCGTGGCCATGGGCAGCGGATGCAGCTTGGAGATTTGTGACATAACCCTATTCAAAAACTACCCACTCGCGCACACAGCCCTTAAACGGGCACTCCATAAACACTAGCACTTGATTTGTGTAAACGAATACCTAAATAGGCTATTTGATACCCAACCCATCTTGGCATACAAACGTCACAAAAACATAAAATATGAACTTGTTCGATCTAGGACTAAAGCATCTCCGCAATCCAACCAAAAAGGAAACAAATCTGGATGAGGAGAATGTACAAATCCTATTGGAACTATTGGAAGAACAAAACAATGGTTAAAGAAATGGATCTTAAGACTAAAACAAAATAAATAAGTCAAGATACCCTCCTTTCGATCATTACTCAAAATGCCGGTGATTGTCCTTGCCACTTGTCATATAAACCAACACACAAATAAAAACAAGAAAAAAGGAAAGTAAACCGAAAATATGGTGACTGGTGAGGTGAATGGAATAGCACAGAAAATATGCCCTGCTCCCTTTCCATAAAAGGACGGCATATTATTACCGGTAATAATCAATCACTATGAGTAAAGTAAAACACAAGGACCACTGTTGCAATACACAAACCAGTCATTGCGTCGCCAAAACGAGAGACAGGGTTTGAAACTCCCACTTTCAGGGAATGTCTAACCCAATTGGCCTGAAGACGTTTGATGTATTTGCCCGTCCACGAACTCCAACCACTGACTGTCATCTAGCAGAGATAATGTGGCTAGAACTGACCCCCAAATGCTTGTCTCACCCAAAAAGAACTGTTTTCCACGTTTCAACAAAATTAAGAAAAATACGGAGGGGTTATCTCAAAACTGTTAACTCCCCTCCCCCCCCCCCCCCCCCCCCATTCCTACTGACTGCAATCTTGCTAAAAAGGTGTGGCCAGAACTGACCTCCCAAAAGCGTATCTCACTAAGGAAAACAGATAAATTAAGAATTACGCTCTGGTCGGTATAGTTACGCAACCACATTGCTGGCGTACCAGCAAATCATAAATATTCAGATTTATCTCTGCAGACCAGCCACAAGCATAAAATCCTATGCTACTTCACGCAGCAGAACCGTTTCAGTATCCCCCCTCAAAATAACGAAAACGATGAGAAACAGTTCTGGCTTGTGAAAACTCCCATAAACACCCTCCTCTTCCCATATAAAATGAGTTCTGATTCACTGCAGCTTACTCTAGGATTGATCAAACAAACACAAACAAATAAACTAATCTGTGCTTGAAGTGTGCCTGCATTAAACCTGTTTCTCATTGCTATTTTCTTGCTAAAACACTTCATCTTTAACTAAAAAACTTAAAAGTCTCACAGAAAGCGTTACACGTCCTTTAATTTAATATCCTTTCTATGTGACCGAGAATCGTTCTAATAATTAAAAAAATGTGAGCCGCATGTATGATTACGCTCCTTCCCAATAAACACAATAAGAAATAAAGAGTTGCATATAAAATATTATAAGTAAAGCATGTCCATGCATGACTTTCCAGATTTCAGTGCTGGAAATGTAATACTAAACATGATTAAATTAGATTAGAAAGGTAATGATCATTTTATATGAATTTTAGAGCAATTTTATAGGATCATTTTGCCCTTGGTCGTTGAATCATTTGTGACCTGTCCCCACAAAATGAGAGCAAAGTCGCACGATGTGATTCAGAGATATGGCCATCCAAAGTCTAAATATGAAAGGGTGGTCAAGTTTCCTCCCAAATGCGTTTTGTGAAACCAATAACTTTCCAGAGCGCTGTAAAAAGTATTTATTCTAAAACCCCCAAGTGTTATATACGGTTGGAAAGATCTCTTTCTCAGGAATTTGAAAATACCAATATCTTAATTTTCAATATTTTCCACTTTACTCTCATTTTGTGGTGACATAGTTTTAAAAAAATCAAATAGGCCTTTTGAAAATAATTTGGCTCTCGCAGGGCGGGTTCATTTATGTTAAAAAAGTGATGTGTTTATTATAACGACCCTTTTTAATTATGTGGCTCTTATTTCCATTCAATACCTATTTTTGAGCTCCCAAACAAATGAATAGTAAATTTATACAGTACGGCTCTGTGTTATATGATATACGCTATTGAAAGTGGTTTGTTTATACACAAAATATAGCGTACATGTATAACAATCAGTAAAATCCCAGAAGATAGGATGATGCATTGTGTTGCCTCAAATCAATATATGTACCTTATAGTGAACCTTACTGGTAATATGGCATGACTGCCACTACAGCCAGTATATTACTCATTAGAGAGCTGCATTGTGCAGAAGTCAACTGCATCTTGGTAAACATAGATGTTGTTTATGTAGTGATATAATTCATGATAAACACACTGCATTTAACCAAATTGGAAATAATATATACATGTATACGCATTTTATTTATCCATCTAATCAGGTGGAACTTTTTTTCTCCGTAAAATATTTGTTTTTACCGACCAGCCCAACTTCAAAGGCAAACAATATAAGAGCCATACAAATATAAAGTGATGCCCTTACAGACAATATTGCAGACGCCCAGAATCGGAATATTGTTTTCGTTTTTAAACAAAATAATGAACATTCATTAACCAAATTTAATTGTAGTGATGATAATATTTTAGAGCGTGGGTCATGCATCCTGAGTAACTGTGTACTTTGTAAGCAAACATAATATTCTGGATACCCCCGTCGGTCATCACTTCAATCTGCCTAACCATTTCATTTCTGAAATAATTCTACAGGGCATAGAATCACTTAATTGGCTATCGGAAAGACTCAGTTGGGAAAGAATCGTCTTCGGACTATTCAACCACATGGGCTCAACATCCAACTAGGAAATGATTAACTTCTATTTTTTTTCTCCTATTTTTCATCTTTCAGATTTATTTCTTGCAGGAGTTTGTTTTCTTATTTGTTCTCACTCCTCTGGTTTCCCCTGTCTATTGTCCTACCCCCCCCCCCCCCCCGCCCCCCCCCCCCCCCCCCCCCTTCCCCATTTCTCTTATTACTACGTTTTTGTTAGTTTTTTCTTTGATCCTACCCACACTGACCTCTCCCTTTAATCCCTCAGCCTAATCCTCATTTTGTTGATTGTTTCACAGGACTCCGTGCTTTTTCTTGTGTGTTTCTCCCGCCAATCATGATGTGCATCATGCTGTATGTTGCCCTATATGTTTTTGGTTTTTTTACACAGCCATTATGTCTCTGAAGAAGATCTTGTTAATATCGAAGTATTAGGCCCTCTTAACTTATTTAATTTATAATATTCTGTCAGTAAAGTTTAGGATTTTAGGGTTTTTTTAACAGAAGAAAATAATAAAGAAGGAGTTGTTCATGTTCCCAATAGACTGAACGAAACCGTGAACAAATAAGCACAACTTATTCACGAAGAATAAACACTTCAAGGCTCCACAGTCGGTGGAGTATGACCGCAGTATTGTCTTGCAAACTGTTATTGCCCGCACGGCAAGACATAAAATAGACAGGCTCCTATCTTTACTTTCCCTTGCCACTGCGAACCGGCACGGCACACGAGACACTGCGCAATGCCCACGGGGCACCGTGTAGCAGACGGGTTCCCACGTCAGATACCCTGAGCCAAACGGCGCCCGGCAAACAGGATACCACACATAAAATGACACGGCGCATGTCCCGAGAAAAATAGACGGGCTCTCTCCCACCCTCCGCGCGCAAACATGGACCCAAATAAAAAATATACCCAATAATGAGAATAAACATATTACACGGCAGGGATTAACGATTTATGAAAATTAGACATATTTCCACCACTTTGATTTTTAGAGACTTTTAGTATGTTATTCTATAGTATATTTAGAGTTGAAAAACACTTGAATGGTTTCTATTGCAATTAGTGGTGGGCTTGGCCATATAACTTTACCGATTCCCTGCTCTATAAAGAAAGGTATTATTTCCCGCACCTGGTCAAACGTGGGGGATATACACCACCCACACGGTACACCTTGGATTTGTGCCTATGCTTGGTGATTATGCACGTTATGTGCTGCCCTCTGTCCACATCTGTTGTACGTGTGTCTGTTTTGATCTAATGCAAGGCTAAGGCAGATTTCTATATCTTTATAGAAAAAGGGATCTGGGGTCCTGTTCATTTGAGGGAGTCTAGTATTACATTATTATAGCAGTGTTTGTTGGCGCATGACCCCTATCGAAGATGTAAGTGAGTTGTACCTTAGAAATGCGTGACATTTTGTTTAGACTTTGTTGCAACAATCAGAAATTAGGAGACCAATTCACCTCCCAGAGCTCATCATTGATATTTATTGACGTTGATGCCCTTCCTGAGGACGAGGTTACAGGTGAGAGGGCAGCCATCCATACGCGTTTAAGCCCTATAGTCGCCTTACAGCTACCAATCACATCGATAGAATCACATTCTCGCACACTCAACACTACTTTAAAGCAATCGATAAAAAAATCAAACATGGATTTGTTCTCGTCACTCAGTTTAATCAACGTCATCGGTCATTGGAACTATTTTTTGTATTGCAATATACAAGCAAAAGTACAATGTGCATATTTGTTATCCAGCAGCAAATGTTGTTGGTACCTCTTCTCATTATCTATGACGACACGCCCTAAATTATGTGGGATGTCAAAACTGACAAGTGAATATAATTTGATACTTGCTTTTCCGAAACAATCCTAATGGGTTGTACAAGTTTTTATTTAGACTGTTCGTAACACAAAGTCAATTACATCAGTGCGACTTACTTTGGGTTAAGTTCGAACGGGTCACAAATGCTTAAAACAACACAAATGAATTCATTCAAGGGCATCATATTCTTTGAAATGTTTCTGAAAGTATTCATACGATGGAATTGGCGTCGGGGTAATGTAAATTCAATATTAGTGTATATTGTAAACATACGCCACAAGGCCACGTCTACAATGTTTCATTTCTTTCATATGATAATATTTTAAACAAGAAAAATTGTGCGGTAAAACATATTTAATATATTGTCTTCATAGCTGAATTCATGTATTGAATTTAAGTGCTGCATGTATCTAATGTTCTGCTCGGCTGGCAAGTCCAAAACGAGTCACGTTCATTTAGTGTCGTACGCATTTTGACAATAATTTGACACTAATTGTTATCAGCCAGAAAACAAGAACTTTCCTTTGAAGGTTACATTTTTGATATAGGTTTTCCCGGCTATTTTAAACAATTTGGTGTTTTTTCAAATTCACCCACTCTCACATTAAATTCAAAATTTCACATTCTTTTACCAAACCAATTAAGTAATTTATCATTCAATGTCAACGTTTGGTCACCCCTTTTAAACACCAGGTCTAAAATATTTGTCGTTACAGATCAAATTCGTCTGAGCAACAGCTTAGACGAATTTGGTTTGTTATGATAAATATTCTCGATCCAATGTTTAAATAGAGTGACCAAACTTTTAAATTGAATGATAAATGACTACATTGGTTCGGAAAAAGCTTGTAATTTTTGCCCGGACAAAATTAAATATATGAGAGTTCGTGGATTTTAATAAAAAAGGTTTTCAATTAGTCTGGAAAAACAGGTTTTTGTTTTACCAATACAAATTTAATGTTAAACCTGTCTTTAACAATAAAACACCTTTCTAAATACTTTCTGGTTATTCCTTTTAAACGCGTTCAAACACTAATATCTCCAGAGTATTAATAGACAATATTTAGCGATTAATTATTCATGTTTATAAATTACACGCGCAGTGTTTAGCTTCTAAAAAAATGTAACACTGTATGTCAAAACCAGGCGGAATTAGGCTGAGCTACGAAAGGAGAAACAGCTGCAAAATAATGTGGGGTGATTTTCAGTATTTGGGGATTTTACATTTTTTTGTGGTGCTATTTATGTTTCAACTGTTATGTACAAGTTTCAAATTAAAACTTTATTGACAAAGCATTTTGTTTAATACAAAACTCCAACTTTAAAGGTCTATTTATCATTTTTAACATTTCAGACAATGCGATTTCAAAACGGTATATCTTTACTTTGGAATATCCAATACAAAAACCGCAAGGTGGCATTTGAAAAAGCAAGTGGTGCATTTTACTAATATTGCAGTAACTCAAAATTGACTCCTTTCCCAAAAGTGCCTGATTTTGACATACCGCGTCACAAATGTTTAGAAGTGGCCAGCAAGTTGAAATTGCTGAACACAGTGTTGACGGTACTGTCGGACACAATGTTTATTCTACAATGCAACGTATTAAAGGTGTAAGATGATAGTCTTGGTTGTACAATGATTTAGAAGTGCCAACTATTAATATAACTAAAACAAATATTTACAATTAATATAGGTTTTCCCGGCCAATTTTCTCACAAATTATTTTAATTTCCTCCACACGCTTTCAAATTCACGCATTTCCCCCTAATTCAGTCAAACTAGAGTTTCTTTTTAGTTACTATTGCATTCAATTTCGTGTTTGTGCACACATGATTTCGTTATTTTCCTTCAGGTTCGTTTGAGTCATTCTATTTGATTTATAGGCATTCGTGACTACATTTTCACCATTCTACAGTCGAATTTCTATTATAGGTTTTCCCGGCTAAACCCTGTATCTAGAAGAGTGTTAAGTAAAGTTTGAAAAGTTATGGTTTGAAATGGAAACAACATATTTTGCTATTGTCTTGTGATCGTTTGGTCTTTATGTTTTATTATTTATTTCTGCTAATGTTCGGAACATGTCAAATAAAAAAATAGCAAATGCTTTTAAGAAACAAAAGCTTAACATTTCTCAGAGGGGTCGTTATAAAATTAACTAAAACAAAAGGTTGTTCTGTTCATGTAGATTGTTTCTTTTCTAATCGCGTTTCTTTTTGTTCAGAAATGCTTTACTTAAAGGTATAACGCATAATTAGTGTAATTATGTATTCTCTTAATTCAGAATTTGCCTTTATATAGGTAAATACGAATTTGAATGTGAACATTTAAAAATTGTTTGCCAATTGATGAAATTGAATGGCTGACAACCTCGTGAATTGGAATGATCTTATTTGGTCAGTGAATGCTAACTGCTGAAATAGAATGACTCTTTTCGACTGTTGGATGCTGATGCAACGGAGCATTAATTTTCAAAAGAAACTCAATGAGCCTGGTGTTAATTTGAATGGATTTTTGTTTAAATTGGCCGGAAAACCTAATAATATACAATTATATACTGCGTTCAAGGTCCAATTTCACGCATTTTCATGCTACATGCTTTCATAGAATACAAACGCGAATTTGTCCATGATTTCCATTGTACGCCCTTGTTTTCACCGGCATTCTCATCTGGGTAATATCCACCATTCAAGTGAGATCTAAAACACTGATTAAACCACCAGGCTCCTCTGTGCATTTGTGCGCAATTATATTCTGCATTACTATCATTGTCACGATCATTTGTCGTAAAGGGACGCCCTCTGTGTTCCCGAAGAGAGTCACCGGCAGTACTTTTGGCATCGTATTGGTCATAATTCAGATTGTACTCACCCAGGGATATTAGGAAATCTGAGTACTTTGCCCATGCCGTGTTACCGTCCCAGTCCTCTAAGTCAACTCGTAGCTCCCATGATCCACGTGAATCACCAGACGTCAGAGTCACCAAGTTGTCATTACCCAACCAGAACTCACCGGACAGATCGCCAAAGCCAGACTGGTAGTCGGCCCAGTTACGGTAGAAGCCCACGCTGCCATCTTGTCGCCTCTGAAACACGATCCATCCCCCGCCGTCAGTTTCCATGTCACAGTAGACACGAAGACCGTCATTGCAGTATCCCTCTGGGTAGATTGTGTAGATACCGCTTGAACGATAACCAGCATCTAAGAGCATCTTGCAACTTCTGTAGCGATTCAAGGAACTATCAGCCAGTGAGTAGAGAGGTGTGTCCTCATCTGCATCAAAGTACACGCTCCCTTGAGTTGCATTGAAGTAGTCCAGATGCTGCCGTCTTATGGCAAGGTTTAACTCGCACATTTTACTGCAGTCATTAAAGTTAAAAGATTTGCAATGTTGATCCATGCTGCATTCACGTCCGCAGATGACACGAGATCGTACAATTTTGGTTGCAAACGCAAACCCTTTTAGGGCGCGATTTTCTGCGGCATAAAACGCATGTTTCCCTGCATAACAATTGTCATATCCAGAGACGGATGAGGTAGCTCCCTGACATATGATGAATATTATGCGAAATAGTTGCAACCCAGTAAAGGTCAGTTTTGCCATTGCTTCCATTACTTAAAGGATTCGTTGAAATAAGATGATTTAACGTCAATCTCAGTTTGTTTTATTTGATTTTGTATAATGTGCGCCACGTAGTTGAAATCACGGGAAGAAAATCTAGCGATTTTTCGTGTCTGATTGAACTACCCGCATTGGTTGTTCAGCGACTAAAAGTCAAACCGTACTGCTTTCGGCTGCTGTCCTCTCTACACAAATGCTAGGACATGCTCCTGTGATACAGAGGCCTGGCGATGGTTGGACTTGGTATAGTTTACAGAAAGGAATGGGTTGAGGCAAATGATGTGTATCTCTAGTTTTCTCTGATTGGTTATCCAAGTGAGTACGTAATCCACGTCAGTGACTAGTAATTGGTCAGTATTCACGCAGTTACAAACCGGAGCCTTTGACTGGCTGATGCTTTATCGTGAGCTGATAACCTCATCGGTCTCTGAGATTCTGGATAAACGTTCAACACTGAAGTGAATATTCGTTTCAATTAATTGTTGTCATGCAACGCCAAATAAAGGCACGGACAATCGAGAGATTGCATATGCGTTCATATCAATTTCACGCTCGTTAATTCCATTCTCAAAACAAGAATGAGAATGTCAGAGAAATAGCCGTCTATAAAGAGGAGTCTTTATATTATTGTTATTATAGCATTAAACATGACAAAACGAACTGCCCACGATATTGCATTTAATGAGATTGATAGATAATTGTTTGCGTGGCACAGCTTCGAGTACAGAAGTAAAGCTTGATCGAAGATGTTTAAAAAGCTTGTCGTGATATTGCTCCCATTTTGTATTGTGGGAATTGTGCCTTTGGTGATACTGTAACGGGCAAAGGTTACGATTAGATTCGCCTAATACAGGAACTTCGTAATGAAAGAAGATCAAGGAGATCTTACCAGATTATGTTGAACACTATTTTAATCAATCACGATGCAACTACGCCATCTTGGAATAAGCATCCAAATCTCCCAGCATACCTTGCAGGGCAAAGGTCAGTCAACAATATGGAGCGCCTAAAGGGCAATCGCGCACGTGGTCCGCTACACTCCCCCCTCTTAAGTCCAGACACTCAATCTGAGGGATGGAACTTGACTTGAGCATAAAACACATGAAGCAGTTTTAAATGTTCACAGTTCAGTAGGTAAAACGCTTCAAACACATTCAAACGGGTACTTGTATTTTGGCTAGAGTACAATAGAGACCCATAAGTAAAGTAAACTTTTATCATGACAAATTTCAATAAATGTAATCCAACAATCAACTTGTGTATAAAAGAATCATAATTTCAAGAGCATTCAGAAAAAATTTGTGCTTTCGTGGCATTTTTTTTTTTTTTTTTTTTTAACAACAAAACATCAACTTTTAACATCAAAAAAATTCCAGCGCAGCTAGAACAAACATATGTACAGTACAGTTCTCGAACGACAGTGTCCAAAGTCAACGCTGATCTCAGTGTTCAAGATTGCAAGTTAGTCTTTGAGACATAGTTTAACCTGGTCGGCATGGGCCATGATTTCTCTGGATGGCATCGCGACACTCGAAAGTTTGAGGTTTACTGGAGTGGGAAGATCTGTGATCTTGTACAGACCGTTCCAACGTGGGGCAAGTTTTGCGCTAAAGTTCTTCTTCGCGTCAGAGATGGGATGAGTTTTGACCATGACTTGGTCACCTTTGCAGAACTTGGGTTGGCGGCGTTTCTGATTGTAGTGGTGTTCTCGTTTCTTCTGAGCGACTTTTGCGCGTTCTGTTACGTCCTTGTGGAGTTGTTCCCTGTCTTCAGTGGTTGTGTCAAGGCCATGAATGTTCCATTTGTTTGCCAGTGGTGATCGCATACTGCGACCAAGCATGAGGCGGCATGGTGCAACGCCGGTAGACTCGTGTTCGGCCGAGTTTAGAGCAAAAGCAAACTCGGAGACGTGTACATCCCAGGATCGGTGGTCGTCAGTTGTATAGGCTTGAAGCATGGATTTTATGTTTCTGTTGACACGTTCCACCCAATTTGTCTGTGGGTGGTAAGGGGTGATGAAAGACTGCTGAACTCCCCATTCAGTGCAGACTGCAGAGAGGGCTCGGCTGATAAACTGGGGACCGTTATCTGAAAGCAAACATCGTGGGGGTCCATACCGGCTGAACAACTCTCGGACTAGGGTACAAGCAACAATCTTTCCCGTCGCCTTCTTCAGAGGGAAAATTTCACACCACTTACTGAAGTGATCTACGGCTACTAGTATATATTCGTGGCCTGCATGACTCTTAGGGAGAGGGCCCATGAGATCTACGCCCACAATTTCCCAAGGCTCGTCGGAGTGGGTAGACAACATCATGCCTGCAGGCTTCCGAAACACTGGTTTTGTTATTTGACACGTTCTACAGCTACGAATAAAACTCCGGACGTCTGTAGACATGCCCTTCCACCACAGGTTGGTGGCCTTGAGCCGACAGAGTGTTTTTGTCCTACCTAAGTGGCCTGCAGCTGGTTTAGTGTGGCATTCGATGAGGACATCCCGACGGAGAGCCTTAGGGACGACAACACACCATTTGGAGTTAGTGAAATGAAGGAGAGTTCCCTCGCTGAGTCGGTATTCGGCTGCTTGTTTCTTAATAGTATCACTCTCTCGAGAATCTTCGTCAAGTTACGATTAGATTCGCCTAATACAGGAACTTCGTAATGAAAGAAGATCAAGGAGATCTTACCAGATTATGTTGAACACTATTTTAATCAATCACGATGCAACTACGCCATCTTGGAATAAGCATCCAAATCTCCCAGCATACCTTGCAGGGCAAAGGTCAGTCAACAATATGGAGCGCCTAAAGGGCAATCGCGCACGTGGTCCGCTACAATACAAGCATGGAATAATGTACACAGTCAGATCTTATCGCTAGCGGAGATTTTCTCTCTTCTCTCGATCCAATATGGTGCCTTCTTCTCAGTTTCCTTTCCTTTCCTTGACAAAAACAGTAGAAATCTGGTCTAGCCCTATATTCTTAACTTATATAAGAAACGAATATAGCTATTCCTCATTCCACACATCTCAAAATACAACTTTACTTTAACTCTAAAATACAGGGTTTTATATTGTAACTGCTTTGTTTAGCACATTTTTGTTTGTAAAACATCCTCTTTAATACCGATACTGCACACGTGTAATCATCAATCCTAATATGGCGCTTTAGTCAGCAGAACCTCATTTGTTAACTACAAAGCAACTTAAAAACAAAAAAAATACGGGTTAATTGTGGTGAAACCGGCACATGTACTAACAAACCCCCACTTTTTCCTTCTTTAAAGGATATCTCTTAACTTCGGGCTGCACAGACCGTTTTTTTACCATTATTTTTATTTTTATTTTAAATGTTGGTTACACGACACTACTCTAAAACGTTTGAGTTTGAAATCCATGACACATGGCCTAAATTGTAATTATTTTTCTTACCACTTAAACCTATCACGTAACTAAGAAAACAGTATGTGTCATATGCCCCATTTAGGTGTGCCATAGGGTGTATACAGCATGCACTCATCAATCAGCGAACACCAGCCACCATATACCCCCCCCCCCCCCCCCCCGCCCTTCTGACTATCTCTCTGAGTGGAGTCCGTGACTGTATGCACAAGCACTTCGTAATAAAACAATAGGCCTGCATCTCGGCATAAATAGGCAATCAGCGCACACATGCTACTCCAAACAAATCTCCCCGTTCTCCTGCACACCTCACTGAACAAAAAACTGACCGCTATAAAACATTGAGAGTGCTTGAGAATGGCGAGGAGAATCAACAAAAGCCAAACAAATCACACAAAAAAGCAAGAGAAAGATCGTTCGAGTCTCGCAAAATAAGTAAAAAGCCAAACAATCAGACGAGAACAATCACTCACAAAATGAAGGCCAAAAAATGTATGCCTTATGTGAAAGATCTATCAGAACTACACGAGATGATGAAGAGGGGCCGAGGCAAGCAGGTCCTTTAAATAATCGGCGATGCGGCTGAGCGAAAGATGGGCATCATACCCCACATCAAGGGCTGGGAGCTACCTGCAAGTAGATCACATCAACCGTAAACAAAAAAACAAGCCAACGGCTCCTTTCAGAGCCACAAGAACTTCAAAAAATTGTTTATCTGTCATGTCTAAAAACGATTCTATCTATACTACCCTTATCCCTAGCAATTATTTTGCCCCCCCCCCCCCCCCCTCCCCGCCCCATTTCCGGCGCCCCGTGCCCCTCCTCGCCTTATGTTTGGAACTGTCATCCTCTTATCGCTAGCGGAGATTTTCTCTCTTCTCTCGATCCAATATGGTGCCTTCTTCTCAGTTTCCTTTCCTTTCCTTGACAAAAACAGTAGAAATCTGGTCTAGTCCTATATTCTTAACTTATATAAGAAACGAATATAGCTATTCCTCATTCCACACATCTCAAAATACAACTTTACTTTAACTCTAAAAAACAGGGTTTCATTTTGTAACTGCTTTGTTTAGCACATTTTTGTTTGTAAAACATCCTCTTTAATACCGATACTGCACACGTGTAATCATCAATCCTAATATGGCGCTTTAGTCAGCAGAACCTCATTTGTTAACTACAAAGCAACTTAAAAACAACAGAAATACGGGTTAATTGTGGTGAAACCGGCACATGTACTAACAAACCCCCACTTTTTCCTTCTTTAAAGGATATCTCTTAACTTCGGGCTGCACAGACCGTTTTTTTACCACTATTTTTATTTTTATTTTAAATTTTGGTTACACGACACTACTCTAAAACGTTTGAGTTTGAAATCCACGACACATGGCCTAAATTGTAATTATTTCTCTTACCACTTGAATCTATCACGTAACTAAGAAAACAGTATGTGTCATATGCCCCATTGTTTGTGCCATAGGGTGTATACAGCATGCACTCATCAATCAGCGAACACCAGCCACCATATACCCCCCCCCCCCCCCCCCCTCCCGCCCTGCTGACTATCTCTCTGAGTGGAGTCCGTGACTGTATGCACAAGCACTTCGTAATAAAACAATAGGCCTGCATCTCGGCATAAATAGGCAATCAGCGCACACATGCTACTCCAAACAAAACTCTCCGTTCTCCTGCACACCTCACTGATCAAAAAACTGACTGCGATAAAACATTGAGAGTGCTTGAGAATGGCGAAGAGAATCAACAAAAGCCAAACAAATCACAAAACAAAAAAAGCAAGAGAAAGATCGCTCGAGTCTCGCAAAATAAGTAAAAAGCAAAACAAACAGATGAGAACAATCACTCACAAAATGAGGGCCAAAAAAAGGTATGCCTTATGTGAAAAATCTATCAGACGCTCAACTCCCCAACATTGAACTGGTAGCATTGGGCAGGTCTTAACTTCATCCCGACCCCCAAAATGCGAAAAGGTCGACCATCCTTCGCCATTCCCGATTCTTCTTCAAAAAATATGAGGTTATGGTTAAGAATGGCAGGGAGAGTCGGACTCATAAGCTCACACCCGTTCAAACTGCCTTCAACTTGGACTCCCCAACCTACCTTCAATCTAAATCTAGTGTCATATATTGAAGGCACTCTGGAGGAACTGTCCAGTCTAAACATTCTAGATGTCAAATTCAATATAACAAAAGCAGAACGTGTTGCGCTGTCTGGTCTAAGGAAGAGAAAAGATGCTGTAATCAAACAAGTATTATATAAAGGTCGCGGTGTGTGCGTCCTTAACAAACAAGACTATACATACGTGAAGAGACAAGACAATTAATAGGCCCCCACTATGAAGAAATTAACAGGGACCTGACTGCAGAAACCGCGGATTTAGTCTCTCAAGCTATACCCCAACAGCGTAGACGGACTCATATCGAAAGACATATCTGAGTTTCTTAACCCCCACAACCACGACATTAAAACACCTTGCCCTTACCTCCTACCGAAAATTCACAAAGAAGTACTAGAATAAACACGGTTTGTGGGGAGGCCAGTCATTAGTGGTTGCGGAGGACTCAATCCATATCCAAATACATAGACTATTTCTTGCTCCCAATTGTCAAACTACAAAGCACCTACACACGCGATTCCGGGCATGTTCTTGACAAACTAAGTAACCTAACACTGAAGCAAGATAACCTATTGATAACGCTGCATATAGTATCCATGTACACTAACTGCCCACAAGATGAGGCAATTGAATCAGTTTGTGACGCACTTGCAATGGCCAACGACAGACTATACGCAATACCCAAGTCTAAGACAGACCTCGCGCGTTGTCTCTTTGAACTCATCATGCATCAAAACACGTTTGAATTCAATGGTAACTAGTTTTTCAGACATAAAATCGGCGTGGCCATGGGCAGCGGATGCAGCTTGGAGATTTGTGACATAACCCTATTCAAAAACTACCCACTCGCGCACACAGCCCTTAAACGGGCACTCCATAAACACTAGCACTTGATTTGTGTAAACGAATACCTAAATAGGCTATTTGATACCCAACCCATCTTGGCATACAAACGTCACAAAAACATAAAATATGAACTTGTTCGATCTAGGACTAAAGCATCTCCGCAATCCAACCAAAAAGGAAACAAATCTGGATGAGGAGAATGTACAAATCCTATTGGAACTATTGGAAGAACAAAACAATGGTTAAAGAAATGGATCTTAAGACTAAAACAAAATAAATAAGTCAAGATACCCTCTTTCGATCATTACTCAAAATGCCGGTGATTGTCCTTGCCACTTGTCATATAAACCAACACACAAATAAAAACAAGAAAAAAGGAAAGTAAACCGAAAATATGGTGACTGGTGAGGTGAATGGAATAGCACAGAAAATATGCCCTGCTCCCTTTCCATAAAAGGACGGCATATTATTACCGGTAATAATCAATCACTATGAGTAAAGTAAAACACAAGGACCACTGTTACAATACACAAACCAGTCATTGCGTCGCCAAAACGAGAGACAGGGTTTGAAACTCCCACTTTCAGGGAATGTCTAACCCAATTGGCCTGAAGACGTTTGATGTATTTGCCCGTCCACGAACTCCAACCACTGACTGTCATCTAGCAGAGATAATGTGGCTAGAACTGACCCCCAAATGCTTGTCTCACCCAAAAAGAACTGTTTTCCACGTTTCAACAAAATTAAGAAAAATACGGAGGGGTTATCTCAAAACTGTTAACTTTTATAGGATCATTTTGCCCTTGGTCGTTGAATCATTTGTGACCTGTCCCCACAAAATGAGAGCAAAGTCGCACGATGTGATTCAGAGATATGGCCATCCAAAGTCTAAATATGAAAGGGTGGTCAAGTTTCCTCCCAAATGCGTTTTGTGAAACCAATAACTTTCCAGAGCGCTGTAAAAAGTATTTATTCTAAAACCCCCAAGTGTTATATACGGTTGGAAAGATCTCTTTCTCAGGAATTTGAAAATACCAATATCTTAATTTTCAATATTTTCCACTTTACTCTCATTTTGTGGTGACATAGTTTTTAAAAAATCAAATAGGCCTTTTGAAAATAATTTGGCTCTCGCAGGGCGGGTTCATTTATGTTAAAAAAGTGATGTGTTTATTATAACGACCCTTTTAGATTATGTGGCTCTTATTTCCATTCAATACCTATTTTTGAGCTCCCAAACAAATGAATAGTAAATTTATACAGTACGGCTCTGTGTTATATGATATACGCTATTGAAAGTGGTTTGTTTATACACAAAATATAGCGTACATGTATAACAATCAGTAAAATCCCAGAAGATAGGATGATGCATTGTGTTGCCTCAAATCAATATATGTACCTTATAGTGAACCTTACTGGTAATATGGCATGACTGCCACTACAGCCAGTATATTACTCATTAGAGAGCTGCATTGTGCAGAAGTCAACTGCATCTTGGTAAACATAGATGTTGTTTATGTAGTGATATAATTCATGATAAACACACTGCATTTAACCAAATTGGAAATAATATATACATGTATACGCATTTTATTTATCCATCTAATCAGGTGGAACTTTTTTTTCCCGTAAAATATTTGTTTTTACCGACCAGCCCAACTTCAAAGGCAAACAATATAAGAGCCATACAAATATAAAGTGATGCCCTTACAGACAATATTGCAGACGCCCAGAATCGGAATATTGTTTTTGTTTTTAAACAAAATAATGAACATTCATTAACCAAATTTAATTGTAGTGATGATAATATTTTAGAGCGTGGGTCATGCATCCTGAGTAACTGTGTACTTTGTAAGCAAACATAATATTCTGGATACCCCCGTTGGTCATCACTTCAATCTGCCTAGCCATTTCATTTCTGAAATAATTCTACAGGGCATAGAATCACTTAATTGGCTATCGGAAAGACTCAGTTGGGAAAGAATCGTCTTCGGACTATTCAACCACATGGGCTCAACATCCAACTAGGAAATGATTAACTTCTATTTTTTTTCTCCTATTTTTCATCTTTCAGATTTATTTCTTGCAGGAGTTTGTTTTCTTATTTGTTCTCACTCCTCTGGTTTCCCCTGTCTATTGTCCTACCCCCCCCCCCCCCCGCCCCCCCCCCCCCCCCCCCCCCCTTCCACATTTCTCTTATTACTACGTTTTTGTTAGTTTTTTTTTTGATCCTACCCACACTGACCTCTCCCTTTAATCCCTCAGCCTAATCCTCATTTTGTTGATTGTTTCACAGGACTCCGTGCTTTTTCTTGTGTGTTTCTCCCGCCAATCATGATGTGCATCATGCTGTATGTTGCCCTATATGTTTTTGGTTTTTTTACACAGCCATTATGTCTCTGAAGAAGATCTTGTTAATATCGAAGTATTAGGCCCTCTTAACTTATTTAATTTATAATATTCTGTCAGTAAAGTTTAGGATTTTAGGGTTTTTTTAACAGAAGAAAATAATAAAGAAGGAGTTGTTCATGTTCCCAATAGACTGAACGAAACCGTGAACAAATAAGCACAACTTATTCACGAAGAATAAACACTTCAAGGCTCCACAGTCGGTGGAGTATGACCGCAGTATTGTCTTGCAAACTGTTATTGCCCGCACGGCAAGACATAAAATAGACAGGCTCCTATCTTTACTTTCCCTTGCCACTGGGAACCGGCACGGCACACGAGACACTGCGCAATGCCCACGGGGCACCGTGTAGCAGACGGGTTCCCACGTCAGATACCCTGAGCCAAACGGCGCCCGGCAAACAGGATACCACACATAAAATGACACGGCGCATGTCCCGAGAAAAATAGACGGGCTCTCTCCCACCCTCCGCGCGCAAACATGGACCCAAATAAAAAATATACCCAATAATGGGAATAAACATATTACACGGCAGGGATTAACGATTTATGAAAATTAGACATATTTCCACCACTTTGATTTTTAGAGACTTTTAGTATGTTATTCTATAGTATATTTAGAGTTGAAAAACACTTGAATGGTTTCTATTGCAATTAGTGGTGGGCTTGGCCATATAACTTTACCGATTCCCTGCTCTATAAAGAAAGGTATTATTTCCCGCACCTGGTCAAACGTGGGGGATATACACCACCCACACGGTACACCTTGGATTTGTGCCTATGCTTGGTGATTATGCACGTTATGTGCTGCCCTCTGTCCACATCTGTTGTACGTGTGTCTGTTTTGATCTAATGCAAGGCTAAGGCAGATTTCTATATCTTTATAGAAAAAGGGATCTGGGGTCCTGTTCATTTGAGGGAGTCTAGTATTACATTATTATAGCAGTGTTTGTTGGCGCATGACCCCTATCGAAGATGTAAGTGAGTTGTACCTTAGAAATGCGTGACATTTTGTTTAGACTTTGTTGCAACAATCAGAAATTAGGAGACCAATTCACCTCCCAGAGCTCATCATTGATATTTATTGACGTTGACGCCCTTCCTGAGGACGAGGTTACAGGTGAGAGGGCAGCCATCCATACGCGTTTAAGCCCTATAGTCGCCTTACAGCTACCAATCACATCGATAGAATCACATTCTCGCACACTCAACACTACTTTAAAGCAATCGATAAAAAAATCAAACATGGATTGGTTCTCGTCACTCAGTTTAATCAACGTCATCGGTCATTGGAACTATTTTTTGTATTGCAATATACAAGCAAAAGTACAATGTGCATATTTGTTATCCAGCAGCAAATGTTGTTGGTACCTCTTCTCATTATCTATGACGACACGCCCTAAATTATGTGGGATGTCAAAACTGACAAGTGAATATAATTTGATACTTGCTTTTCCGAAACAATCCTAATGGGTTGTACAAGTTTTTATTTAGACTGTTCGTAACACAAAGTCAATTACATCAGTGCGACTTACTTTGGGTTAAGTTCGAACGGGTCACAAATGCTTAAAACAACACAAATGAATTCATTCAAGGGCATCATATTCTTTGAAATGTTTCTGAAAGTATTCATACGATGGAATTGGCGTCGGGGTAATGTAAATTCAATATTAGTGTATATTGTAAACATACGCCACAAGGCCACGTCTACAATGTTTCATTTCTTTCATATGATAATATTTTAAACAAGAAAAATTGTGCGGTAAAACATATTTAATATATTGTCTTCATAGCTGAATTCATGTATTGAATTTAAGTGCTGCATGTATCTAATGTTCTGCTCGGCTGGCAAGTCCAAAACGAGTCACGTTCATTTAGTGTCGTACGCATTTTGACAATAATTTGACACTAATTGTTATCAGCCAGAAAACAAGAACTTTCCTTTGAAGGTTTCATTTTTGATATAGGTTTTCCCGGCTATTTTAAACAATTTGGTGTTTTTTCAAATTCACCCACTCTCACATTAAATTCAAAATTTCACATGCTTTTACCAAACCAATTAAGTAATTTATCATTCAATGTCAACGTTTGGTCACCCCTTTTAAACACCAGGTCTAAAATATTTGTCGTTACAGATCAAATTCGTCTGAGCAAAAGCTTAGACGAATTTGGTTTGTTATGATAAATATTCTCGATCCAATGTTTAAATAGAGTGACCAAACTTTTAAATTGAATGATAAATGACTACATTGGTTCGGAAAAAGCTTGTAAATATATGAGAGTTCGTGGATTTTAATAAAAAAGGTTTTCAATTAGTCTGGAAAAACAGGTTTTTGTTTTACCAATACAAATTTAATGTTAAACCTGTCTTTAACAATAAAACACCTTTCTAAATACTTTCTTGTTATTCCTTTTAAACGCGTTCAAACACTAATATCTCCAGAGTATTAATAGACAATATTTAGCGATTAATTATTCATGTTTATAAATTACACGCGCAGTGTTTAGCTTCTAAAAAATGTAACACTGTATGTCAAAACCAGGCGGAATTAGGCTGAGCTACGAAAGGAGAAACAGCTGCAAAATAATGTGGGGTGATTTTCAGTATTTGGGGATTTTACATTTTTTTGTGGTGCTATTTATGTTTCAACTGTTATGTACAAGTTTCAAATTAAAACTTTATTGACAAAGCATTTTGTTTAATACAAAACTCCAACTTTAAAGGTCTATTTATCATTTTTAACATTTCAGACAATGCGATTTCAAAACGGTATATCTTTACTTTGGAATATCCAATACAAAAACCGCAAGGTGGCATTTGAAAAAGCAAGTGGTGCATTTTACTAATATTGCAGTAACTCAAAATTGACTCCTTTCCCAAAAGTGCCTGATTTTGACATACCGCGTCACAAATGTTTAGAAGTGGCCAGCAAGTTGAAATTGCTGAACACAGTGTTGACGGTACTGTCGGACACAATGTTTATTCTACAATGCAACGTATTAAAGGTGTAAGATGATAGTCTTGGTTGTACAATGATTTACAAGTGCCAACTATTAATATAACTAAAACAAATATTTACAATTAATATAGGTTTTCCCGGCCAATTTTCTCACAAATTATTTTAATTTCCTTCACACGCTTTCAAATTCACGCATTTCCCCCTAATTCAGTCAAACTAGAGTTTCTTTTTAGTTACTATTGCATTCAATTTCGTGTTTGTGCACACATGATTTCGTTATTTTCCTTCAGGTTCGTTTGAGTCATTCTATTTGATTTATAGGCATTCGTGACTACATTTTCACCATTCTACAGTCGAATTTCTATTATAGGTTTTCCCGGCTAAACCCTGTATCTAGAAGAGTGTTAAGTAAAGTTTGAAAAGTTATGGTTTGAAATGGAAACAACATATTTTGCTATTGTCTTGTGATCGTTTGGTCTTTATGTTTTATTATTTATTTCTGCTAATGTTCGGAACATGTCAAATAAAAAAATAGCAAATGCTTTTAAGAAACAAAAGCTTAACATTTCTCAGGGGGTCGTTATAAAATTAACTAAAACAAAAGGTTGTTCTGTTCATGTAGATTGTTTCTTTTCTAATCGCGTTTCTTTTTGTTCAGAAATGCTTTACTTAAAGGTATAACGCATAATTAGTGTAATTATGTATTCTCTTAATTCAGAATTTGCCTTTATATAGGTAAATACGAATTTGAATGTGAACATTTAAAAATTGTTTGCCAATTGATGAAATTGAATGGCTGACAACCTCGTGAATTGGAATGATCTTATTTGGTCAGTGAATGCTAACTGCTGAAATAGAATGACTCTTTTCGACTGTTGGATGCTGATGCAACGGAGCATTAATTTTCAAAAGAAATTCAATGAGCCTGGTGTTAATTTGAATGGATTTTTGTTTAAATTGGCAGGAAAACCTAATAATATACAATTATATACTGCGTTCAAGGTCCAATTTCACGCATTTTCATGCTACATGCTTTCATAGAATACAAACGCGAATTTGTCCATGATTTCCATTGTACGCCCTTGTTTTCACCGGCATTCTCATCTGGGTAATATCCACCATTCAAGTGAGATCTAAAACACTGATTAAACCACCAGGCTCCTCTGTGCATTTGTGCGCAATTATATTCTGCATTACTATCATTGTCACGATCATTTGTCGTAAAGGGACGCCCTCTGTGTTCCCGAAGAGAGTCACCGGCAGTACTTTTGGCATCGTATTGGTCATAATTCAGACTGTACTCACCCAGGGATATTAGGAAATCTGAGTACTTTGCCCATGCCGTGTTACCGTCCCAGTCCTCTAAGTCAACTCGTAGCTCCCATGATCCACGTGAATCACCAGACGTCAGAGTCACCAAGTTGTCATTACCCAACCAGAACTCACCGGACAGATCTCCAAAGCCAGACTGGTAGTCGGCCCAGTTACGGTAGAAGCCCACGCTGCCATCTTGTCGCCTCTGAAACACGATCCATCCCCCGCCGTCAGTTTCCATGTCACAGTAGACACGAAGACCGTCATTGCAGTATCCCTCTGGGTAGATTGTGTAGATACCGCTTGAACGATAACCAGCATCTAAGAGCATCTTGCAACTTCTGTAGCGATTCAAGGAACTATCAGCCAGTGAGTAGAGAGGTGTGTCCTCATCTGCATCAAAGTACACGCTCCCTTGAGTTGCATTGAAGTAGTCCAGATGCTGCCGTCTTATGGCAAGGTTTAACTCGCACATTTTACTGCAGTCATTAAAGTTAAAAGATTTGCAATGTTGATCCATGCTGCATTCACGTCCGCAGATGACACGAGATCGTACAATTTTGGTTGCAAACGCAAACCCTTTTAGGGCGCGATTTTCTGCGGCATAAAACGCATGTTTCCCTGCATAACAATTGTCATATCCAGAGACGGATGAGGTAGCTCCCTGACATATGATGAATATTATGCGAAATAGTTGCAACCCAGTAAAGGTCAGTTTTGCCATTGCTTCCATTACTTAAAGGATTCGTTGAAATAAGATGATTTAACGTCAATCTCAGTTTGTTTTATTTGATTTTGTATAATGTGCGCCACGTAGTTGAAATCACGGGAAGAAAATCTAGCGATTTTTCGTGTCTGATTGAACTACCCGCATTGGTTGTTCAGCGACTAAAAGTCAAACCGTACTGCTTTCGGCTGCTGTCCTCTCTACACAAATGCTAGGACATGCTCCTGTGATACAGAGGCCTGGCGATGGTTGGACTTGGTATAGTTTACAGAAAGGAATGGGTTGAGGCAAATGATGTGTATCTCTAGTTTTCTCTGATTGGTTATCCAAGTGAGTACGTAATCCACGTCAGTGACTAGTAATTGGTCAGTATTCACGCAGTTACAAACCGGAGCCTTTGACTGGCTGATGCTTTATCGTGAGCTGATAACCTCACCGGTCTCTGAGATTCTGGATAAACGTTCAACACTGAAGTGAATATTCGTTTCAATTAATTGTTGTCATGCAACGCCAAATAAAGGCACGGACAATCGAGAGATTGCATATGCGTTCATATCAATTTCACGCTCGTTAATTCCATTCTCAAAACAAGAATGAGAATGTCAGAGAAATAGCCGTCTATAAAGAGGAGTCTTTATATTATTGTTATTATAGCATTAAACATGACAAAACGAACTGCCCACGATATTGCATTTAATGAGATTGATAGATAATTGTTTGCGTGGCACAGCTTCGAGTACAGAAGTAAAGCTTGATCGAAGATGTTTAAAAAGCTTGTCGTGATATTGCTCCCATTTTGTATTGTGGGAATTGTGCCTTTGGTGATACAAGCATGAAATAATGTACACAGTCAGAGTACGTCATGAGAAAGAAATTGGGCTACAGGGCCATCGCAGATTTTACATTTGAAGAAATTGTGTGGAAATTCATTCGTATTGGAATTGATGAGTTCAGCACTGTCATCAGGGATAATCAATATATCGTTCGGTTTCTAATCGCATGCTCAAGTTACTGTCAGAGTTAGCAATAAGTTCCTTGTAAAGGTTTTCTATCGAGTCATTTTTGTAATTCTAGACCTCGAATAGTTTTCGGGCGACCAAAAGACCTTTTTTCTGACCACGTGACGTTGCTTTTTGGGGGTCCTTTTCCTCCCCGAATCGATTCAAGGAGTTCTTTCTTTTAGGTGGCAAAACAACCTTGTACGACCTAGCAACAATATGATTTCTCGCCCGCCCTATTCCGGTTATTGCACATTTTAAATTTCCCTCTAAAACGCGCCGTACAGTTCAAGACGACAACGCCGCCGCCAAGATATAAAAAACAAACGCGCTCGTTGGACCATAATGACTGTTTGTGTGTCCCCATTTTCCCATTGTGCCATGTTTATTTCCCAACCCACCTCAACTAATAGGTCGTCCTTCCTCGATCGATACGCTGGTGCGAAACCAATTCAAAATTAAAACTTGGCATATCTGCAAGGCAACAAGTGTAGTTGGCGTTTGCAATCAATTTCAAAAGATGGGGGACAAAATTACCGGTACCAGTTTAGGTTTGGGTTGTGTGTTAACAACTTAAATGCTATATATATTCGAAACTGGTTGTATAGCAATAATTACATATGTGTTGATTATTTAACAGGCCATAAAAAACTGTCCAGTTGGTACGTAATAGCATTCTCTAAAATTGATCGTAGATAGTCTCAATAGTTGAAGCTTGAGCGATGATGTTTAAAAAGCTTGTCGTGATATTGCTCCCATTTTGTATTGCCCCTAGTGGGGCAGATGGGGACATATTTCGGGGAATTGTGCCTTTGATGATACAAGCATGGAAATAGGCACAAAGTCAGAGTATGTCATGAGAAAAAAAGATATTTGGCTACAGAGGAATCGCAGATTTGACCTTTGTAAAGATATAATTATATAAAATACGATTTGAAGGTTTTCCTGGCGAAAAGGCAATAAGATAAGTAGTTTGCAGTAACACCACGAAAATATTCAGGGAATACTCTTAGTGAGATGAGTATTACCGTGGTGTTACCGTAAACTACTTATCTATAGATAACATTTTCCAAATGGCTGTTATTGCTTGTTATTCTACCCATAAGATCAAACCTGCGTTGAACCTATACAGCCAAATATCTTTCTCCAGACATACTCTGACGGTGTAAACAATTCCTTGCTTGTACCATCAATGACAATCCAATAAGCTATACAACACGCGTTCGCCGTTGCAGTGAAAAATATACCACACGTATTGACGTGCATGATATCATTTTTATCTCATATCAATTTTACAGTGGTGCATTGTAGCAAATATCCACTCCTGCAAATGCAACCAATGCACTCCCCACTTTTTGTTTACGTTGAAAATGTATCATGCTATTCCTGACAACTGAGGGCGATGTTGCGATAAGGTTAATTTAGGACCACGCTCACCGTATACCGTACCATGGGCCAATTTCATGGAGCTGGGACTGCGTACCCAGCTCACGGTTGGTGCAATTTCACTCTCAAAATTTACTCTCCAAAAGTAAGAAAATATCAAAAGAATTACAAATTTTGTATTTTGCTTGGAATGAATTTTGCATGATAACGATTTCGCGTCTGTATTTCAAAAATTACATTAACTTTAAACCCCATGTCATTTTGACCTTACGCGCATGCGACATAATTATCTCGCGGCCGCGAGTTGGGGAGTCGCGGCCTTAATTATGTCGCGGCCGCGAGTTGGGGAGTCGCGGCCGCGACCTAATTGCAATAAATGAGAAATGCACCCCTGTGAAAAATGAAACTTCCCCTAGAAAGAGAAAGACACACGTTCTGAAAGAGAGATGAGCTACTGTGAAAGAAAAACGCACCACCGCAAAAGAGAAACGCACCTCTGTGAAAGAGAAAGAGGTACCTGGCCCTATTGGGCTTCCGTATGTTCCTCACACGCTACTAACGCGCTGGCATACGCTTTGAACCCGTTATCAACCTGTATGGACACGCAGAAAATCTCGGTTCAACTTGACTTTTTCTGTGAAAGTTCAGCGATTGCCAGCGTATCAACTATTTTTAACGCGCTACTCATGCATTGGCCTAAAACGTTCTGGTGTGACAGGGCCATAACCAGCGTGTTGCCAGCGTACGCCAGCGTGTGAGTAGCGAGTTGATAACGATTGTCTAGCGTGTTCGACGCGTGAGTAACGAACGTCCAACGCGTCCCCTGCGTGTGCAGTCACACGCTGGCAAACGCTGGAAATTGTAGGTATGTTGAACAACAAATATGTTTTCCTCAGCGTGTGACAGCGTGTCCCAGCGTGTGAGTAACGCGCTCAGCGTGTTGCTAACGCTGGCCTAGCGTTGGTCAGCGTTTGCCAGCGTGTTGCCAAAATTACAACACGTTACTCACGCGTTCCCAAAAAAGGTTCTGGCGTGACAGGGCCATAACAGTTGTAGCAACGTCACCAGAGCGTTCTTCAGCGACTAGTGCCTCGAATGCCTCTGTTCTTCTGCGAATTGCTTTTTCATTTCTGTACAATTCACCATGCTTTATCTCGGGATTTCTTTTAATTGTATATGTTTGAAAAAAAATTGAAATCAACTGCAAGTTTCACCAAAAACTTGTGACTTTTTAGGATTACAAACCAAGTTTTTAGGTGATGTACATTGTATAACTGGTGTTAAGCTGTTTTTTCTTACCATGAAAAGCACATGGAGTTTCGGCTGGTAACCTGTTTTAATTGAGAAAGACATTTTCTGCTAAGCAAATTGTTGTTTAACTAGGAGGTAGATTATTGTTTTGTTAGTCTTGAAACCAGTTCATCTATCTGATTAGGCTAGCCAAATTGACTTCCGCATACTTTGTTAGCTTAATTTGCTGTATTGTGGTTATACAATAATTGGTCCCCAACGCCCTATACGAAGGAAGATTTGGAACGGAGAACCCCCCCCCCCCCCCCCCCCCAACCCCCCCCCCCCCCCCCCCCAACCCCCCCCCCCCCCCCCCCCCCCCTGGTGCTTGAATGCCGATGGTTGTTCAACGACTAAAAGTCAAGCCGTACTGCTTCCGATTTCTGTCCTCTCTATTTAATGATATGATATGCTCATGTGATACAGAGGCTTGGCGATGGTGGGACTTATGGGTTCAGGCAGACGATGTGTATCTCTCATTCTCTCCGATTGGTTATTCAAGTGAGTACGTCATTCACGTCAGTGACTAGTAATTGGTCAGTATTCCCGCAGTTACAAACCGTAGCCCCCCCCCCCCCCCAAACCCCCCCCCCCCCCCCCCCCCACTCCCCCTCCTTTGTGGCGGTCATTGCGCTCGAGGAATGTTGTGGTTTCTCAGGAATTCTTTTGAGGTTTTAAGGGGTGCGCGTTAGGTAACAATAGTCTAGAGAGTGTCTAGGGAATAAGGGGGAGTCCGTCGGTCCTATATCTTGCTGGGTATAGTCTATTACGTTATTATAGTTTTTTTGGTTTTTGCGCATGACCCCCACATTGAAGATGTAGGCCTATGTGAGTTATATCTCAGAAATGCGTGAACACATTTGTTTAGACTTTGTTGCAACTAATCAGAAATTAGGAGACCAATTCACCTCCCAGAGCTCATTATTGAGATTTATTTACGTTGACGCACTTCCTGAAGACGAGGTTACAGGTGAGAGGGCAGCTATCTATACGCGTTTAAGCCCTATAGTCGCCTCACAGCTACCAATCACATCGATAGAATCACATTCTCGCACACTCAACACTACTTCAAATCAATCGAGGAAAAAATCAATCACGGATTTGTTCTCGTCACTTAGTTTATTCAACGTCATCGGTCATTGGAACTATTTTTTGTATTGCAATATACAAGCAAAAGTACAATGTGCATATTTTTTATTCAGCCACAAATGTTGTTGGTACCTCTTCTCATTATCTAGATTTTTTAATTTTGTGTTGTTGTGCATTTCAATTACTTTACGTTGAGTGCTCATCAAAGGACGACGACACGCCCTAAATTATGTGTGATGTCAAAACTGACAAGTGAATACCATTTGATACTTGCTTTTTCCAAAAATCCTAATAGGGTGTACTAATTTGAATGTTGACTGTTCGTAACACAAAGTCAATCACATCAGTGGGACTTACTTTGGGTTTCGTTCGAACTGGTCACAAAATGCTAAAAACAACACAAATTATTTCATTCAAGGGCATCATATTCTGAAATGTTTCTGAAAGTATTCATACAATGGAATTGGCGTCGGAGTAATGTAAATTCAATATTTGTGTATATTGTAAACATACATAATGATAATATTTAAACAAGAGAAATCTTTTTCTTCAGAGCTGAATTCATGTATTAAATTTTAGTGCTGCACGTTTTTAATGTTTTGCTCGGCTTGCAAGTCCAAAACGAGTCACGTTCATTTAGTATCGTACGTATTTTGACAATAATTTGACAATAGTTGTTAACCGCCAGAAAAAAACTCTTTCCTTTGAAGGTTATATTTTATATATATATATAGGTTTTCCCCACTATTTTAAACCATTTGGTGTGTTTTTTTCAAATTTACCCACTCTCACATTTAATTCTAAAATTTCAAATGCTTTTACCAAACCAGTTAAGTAATTTATCATTCAATGTCAACGTTTGGTCACCCCTTTTAAACACCAGGTCTAAAAATATTCGTCGTTACAGATCAAATTCGTCTGAGCAAAAGCTTAGACGAATTTGGTCTGTAATGAATATTCTCGATACAATGTTTAAATAGAGTGACCAAACTTTGAAATTGAATGATACATGACTACATTGGTTCGAAAAAAAGCTTGTAATTTGTTTACGGACAAAATTAAGAGTTCGTGGATTTTAATAAAAAAGTTTTAAATTATTCCGGAAAAACAGGTTTTTGTTTTACCAATACAAATTCAATATTAAACCTGTCTTTAGAAATGAAACACCTTTCCAAATACTTTCTTGTTATTCCTTTCAAACGCGTTCAAACACTAAGATTCATTATTCATGTTTTTAAATTACACGCGCAATGTTTAGCTTCTGAAAAATGTGACATGGTACGTCAAAATCAGGCGGAAATGAGCTAAGCTACGAAAGGAGAAACAGCTGCAAAAAATAATGTGGGTGATTTTCAGTGATTTGGGGATTTTACATTTTTTGTGGTGCTATTTATGATTCAACTGTTATGTAAAAGTTTCAAATTAAAACTTCCTTGACAAAGCATTTTGTTTAATACAAAACTCCAACTTTAAAGTTCTATTTCTCATTTTAACATTTCAGACAATGTGATTTCAAAACTGTATATCTTTATTTTGGAATATCCAACACGAAAAACGCAAGGTGGCTTTTAAAAGAGCAAGGGGTGCATTTTATTAATATTGCAGAAACTCAAAATTGACTTCTTTCCCAAAAGTGCCTGATTTTGACATAACGTGTCACAAATGTTTAGAAGTGGCCAGCAAGTGAGTTTGCTGAACACAGTGTTGACGGTACTGTCGGACACAATGTTTATTCTACAATGCAACGTATTAAAGGTGTAAGATGATAGTCTTGGTTGTACAATGATTTACAAGTGCCAACTATTATTATAACTAAAACAAAAATTTGAAATCAATATAGGTTTTCCCGGCCAACTTCCTCACAAATTAATTCAATTTCCTTTACACGCATTCAAATTCACGCATTTCCCCCTAATTCAATCAAACTAGAGTTTCTTGTTAGTTACTATTGCATTCAATTTCGTGTTTGTGCACACAAGATTTTGTTATTTTCCTTCAGGTTCGTTTTAGTCATTCTATTTTATTTATAGGCATTCATGACTACAATTTCACCATTCTTCAGTTGAATTTATATTATAGGTTTTCCCGTCTAAAGCCTGTACTGTTAAGTAAAGTTTGAAAAATTATGGTTTGAAAGGGAAACCAAATAATTATTTCGCTATTGTCTTGTGATCGTTTGCACTAGTCTTTATGTTTTATTCTTTATTTCTGATAATGTTCGGACCATTAAATTAAAAAATAGCAAATGCTTTTAATAAACAGAAGCTTAACATTACTCAGGGGTCGTTATAAAATTAACTAAAACGAAAGGTAGTAGGGGTCCTTATGTCGTCAGGTGTTTTTTAAGACCTAGAAGTGATCTAAAAACAGTTTTGGAATGCTTGGTGGGTCCATTTTACAGATTTATATGTTTCCAAAATTTCTTTTTGGGGTTTGGTCATTTTCTGTGGTTATTTTTAGAAAAAAGGGGGGCAAAATGTGAAAACCGCTATATATGCACGCCAAAATCAACACCGATTACTGATTTTTAATTCCTATCTGTGAGTTGAATCTAAATAAATATCCGCAATGTTTTCAAATGATAATTAAATATGTTTTATGTGTATAAAGTCGCTTTTAAATTAACAAGCCACGCCTCTTTTAGGGGTTTCCTGATTCTAAGTAGTACGCATGTTTCAGCGATTATCAGCGCATGTGTTTTGGGTGCTAACCAGTTTGAACTTGTAGACCAATGCCTTGCAAACATTGGACACAATGTTTGTGAGAAATTAGTTGTGGGCGGGGTTTTTAAATTAACAAACCACGCCCCTCTATGGGTTTTCACTGATTCTAAGTAGTACTCATTTTTCACTGCGATTATCGTTGCATGTGTTTTGGGTGCAAACCAGTAGATTAATGCCTTGCAAACATTGGACACCATTTTAGTGAGAATTAATTGTGGGCGTGGCTTTTGAAAAATCCTACATTTTCTATTGACCTTGAATATGAAATATTTATACAAAAGCACACGTGTTTATACATGTATGTGAAGAAGTATAGACTATGAATGTATTGCCATTAAAAAGAGCTTTATTCCTTTTGGTTAAAATTTAGCATGATTCATATCAAAAGTCTTAGTAAGCGGAATGCTCTGATTCATCCGCCTTTCTTAATATTTATGCTGACATCATACTTTTAATGCTTTGGGCGGTAAATTGAAGATGGTGGCTATTTACTCAATGAGGATCCAAGTATACTGATAATAGTTAATACAAGGGTTGAGGTACCTGTTATAACAAGGTAATTGTAATGTCCCAAAGAGCCTGGTTATAAAGGTGTTTGACTGTAGTCACAGGGGTAAGCCCATTTCCCACTTTGACGAATTTTAAAGCGAGTGTCAAGAACGTGCGACGAATTGGCCAGGCATGATACAGTCACGACACCGGCAAGATGCCAACACGGTGCCCCTATGATACCCCTATGACTTTGGTACGACCTTCCACGACTTTGATACAACCTAGCTCTCACAACGCAGTGACGACGTCGTCACGACCCCATGACATTGTGACGACATCCCACGAAAATCTTTACGTATTTTGGGCATATATATTTTTTCTAATATATTTTACGAGACCTATATCAACACATAGAGACATCTATTTTTCGCCCTTTCAGAAATAATGTTCTTTTTCGGATATTTTGTTATTGTTTTTAGGTCTGACGAAGGGGAGTCAAACTCCCCAAAACGTCACCGATTAAAACATCAGTCGGCATTAAATCAGGTTCACACATTCTCGAATTATTGCCCAGAATACCCCAATCTATCCAGATTTTTTTTTATTGATGGCATCGGTAGAAATTAGCCTCGATTCTCCGTTTGTATAATAAATATATTAACTTTAGAATGAAACAAGAATAATCAAGAACTTTATGAATTGGAAGCCGAATCAGACCAAATGACTGCGATTGAGTGTGGAATAAAACCGAATTGTAGCGATTTTGTCAAGAATAATATACGGAAGTTACGGAATCATCCAGAATGATCCAGGATTATGTCAATTTCATTACGAATTCAATAAGAACAAAAACCGATTAAGCCGAATGTAATGCAAACATTCTCGAACAACCCCGATCTAAGCCTATTTAATCTTAATAAGCAAAAATCATAAGAACGACGCCGAATCCAGACGATCCAGGTATATACAACGATCCAGACAAGAGCTCATCTTCAGTCAGTTCCAGTTAGACGAGCAGAGTAGATCTTCACATCAATTTTTTAACAGTTCTGGTTCATTCGGTTACTTCTGGTCTATTCTGGATCAATTCGAACTAAATTCTGCTTGATTCTTGGTTATTCTTAATAAATTCTTAGGAAAATCTGGATAATTTGTCATTATGCGTGATTCATTCTTGGTAAATTCTTATGTTGATTTATTCTTAACAAAATATTGGAGTATTCAAATAAGTTATTCTTATACTATTCATAAATTACATTCTTAATGGGTCAGCAGATTATGAACTAATAACTACAATAATAACTCTACAAAACTTGTAAGAATGCTGTAAGAGACAATCCCATAGAGTCGTGCACAATCTTTATTGTAACCTAACCCGTTTTTACCTGGAGCTTTTTCCACGAAATTTCATATTTATGCTATTTAGACCCAAATCTGTCTTCTCCGAGCAAAAATAACTCCCAAATATCGTTTTGTGGGGTAGCTAGACACTTAGGGAGACACTGAAATGTCTCCCTAAGTGCCACTGTCTCCCAAGTGAATCAAAACTATCGCTAATTTGTCTCCCAAAGTGCCCATTAAGTAAAATATATAGAACTATAGTTGCGAATGTTATAGAACAAACCAAGAATTGAAATTTGTTTCTGAATCACCCCAACAATTTTGAACATGTCCAAATATGTCGGGGCGCTTTCACGATCTTTAACGATATTTCACGGAGGCAGCCAAGAACCATTCCTTGATTTACTTAATAATTGCTGTTCGTGGCAATTCGATCGGCTTCCTCTTTCTCTTCTATTATACAGAGTGCCCCCCCCCCCCCCCCCCCTAAAAGTAATTGGACAAACATACCCTATTTTGTGAAGTTCAGATCAGTGGTCTCTCCGCACCGAGAACAAAATAAACTGTGCCATGTGCAATTTCTCGGTGCGAAATGATCGACCCCTGACTGTACTACACAAAATAGGGTATAGAGCTAAAACTACTCTCCCAAATCCAGATATCTCGCTACCATTTTTCGTCAAGAAAGCTTCTCTATCTGTTGGTATAGGTAGCTTTGGCCCCAGGGTAGTAGAAGTAATACTTGTCCCTTTTTATGGGCCACCCTGTATATATATATATTTAAAATTATAATAAAATTACCTTTTCAACTTTTTCTCTTTAAACACCACTAAACATTGATTATTATTATATAACTAGGACATAATATACTATAATAACTTATATACTATAATATAAATAATAACTTGTCAACAGGAATCTATTAAACATCATATTACACCTGAACAGTTGTGAACAAATGAAGTGACATATTAAATGCTTTAACTCTTTGTAAATAAACAATTCACAAAATGGGTGTTTGCTCCCCAAATAATATTCAGAGTTGCATTCTTTTTTAGTGTAGACATGTCAGGGACCCAACAAGAATTTGTTTTAATTTAGAATTGTTTGATTATTACAGGAGTTTCGATTTAAGTTGGTATGTCCGTGCGTTTAGGGGGTTGCACCCTAAATTCGAATTGAATTAATAATTTTTAAGTATGGTATTTTTTATGAGCTTTCGAATGAGACATCCCACGAAAAAAACATGCGAGTAATTATTTAATTAAATTCTAATTTTGAATTAGGAGCGTCCCGGTGTGCACGACCGAACTGGAGCGCGCAATTGGCGCAATGATAAAAACCACTTTTAACAATGTGTAAAGGCCTGCCAATACAAACAAATCTAATTTATTCGTATACACATGATCTTCCTTCAATATTCATTCGGAAAAGAAAATCAAATTAAAAAAAAAGAACGGATTAACGTAACTTTAGTAGTAAAAAAAAATAAAAAAATAGTGTTTTTTTACCAAAAATTGATAAAAATTGCATTTTACCAGAAATATTTTAGGAAAATGTTAGGTCTGCCCACCCCCCCCCCCCCCCTCCCCCCCTCCTTAAGAAATTCTGTTACTTTACCAGGAACAATCAAAACCTAAATTGTGATGTCAGAATAAATGTTATTGAAGTTATTGAAAAAAATATCAAATTTCATGTTTTTTCCCCAAAATACTGTTAAATATGTGTTTTCATTTAAAAGAAATTTTGGAAACATATAAATTCAGAAAACAGACATTTTAAGGATTCCAAAACTGTTTTCAAAACGCTTCTAGGTCTTAGAAAACACCTGAGCCTATTTTTGGACATAAGAACCCCTACTATTTTCGTGTAGATTTATTCTACAGTTCCTTTTCTAATCGCATTTGTTTTCGTTCAAAAATGCTTTACTGAAAGGTATAACGCAGAATTAGTGTAATTCTGTATTCTCTTAATTTAGAATTTACCTTTATATAGGTAAATACGAATTTGAATGTAAACATTAAAAAAATGTTGTCCAATTGATGAAATTGAATGGTTGACAACCTCGTGAATTTGAATGATTTTGTTTGGCCAGTGAATGCTATAACTGCTGAAATAGAATGACCCTTTTTTACTGTTGAATGCTGATGCAACGGAGCATTAATTTTCAAACGAAATTCAATGAGCCTGGTGTTAATTTGAATGAATTTTTGTTCAAATTGGCAGGAAAACCTAATAATATACAATACATACGGCGTTCAAGGTTCAATTTCACGCATTTTCATGCTACATGCTTTCAAGGAATAATAAAGCGATTTCCATGATTTCCATTGTACGCCCTTGGCATAACCGGCATTCTCATATGGGTAATGTTCACCATTCAAGTGAGATTTAAAACACCCATTAAACCACCAGGCTCCTGTGTGTACTTGTGCGCAATTATGTCCTGCTGCATTATCATTGTCATGGTCCTCTGTCGTAAAGGGATGCCCTCTTTGATACCAAAGAGAGTCACCGGCAGTACTTTTGGCATCGTATTTGTCATAATTCAGACTGTACTCACTCGGGAATATTCTGAAATCTGAGAACTTTGCCCATGCCGTGTTACCGTCCCAGTCCTCTAAGTCAACTCGTAGCTCCCATGATCCACGTGAATCACCAGACGTCAGAGACACCAAGTTGTCATTGCCCAACCAGAACTCACCGGACAGATCGCCAAAGCCAGACTGGTAGTCGGTCCAGTTACGGTAGAAGTCCACGCTGCCATCTTGTCGCCTCTGAAACACGATCCATCCCCCGCCGTCGGTTTCCATGTCACAGTAGACACAAAGACCGTCATTGCCGAATCCCTCTGGGTAGATTGTGTAGATACCGCTTGAACGATAACCAGCGTCTAAGAGCATCATGCAACTTTTGTAGTTATTTAAGGAACTATCAGCCAGTGAGTAGAGAGGTGTGTCCTCATCTACATCAAAGTACACGCTCCCTTGAGTTGCATTGAAGTAGTCCAGATGCTGCCGTCTTATGGCAAGGTTCAACTCGCACATTTTACTGCAGTCATTAAAGTTAAAAGATTTGCAATGTTGATCCATGCTGCATTCACGTCCGCAGATGACACGAGATCGTACAATTTTGGTTGAAAACGCAAACCCTTTTAGGGCGCGATTTTCTGCGGCATAACACGCATATTTCCCTGCATAAAAAGTTTCATATCCAGAGACGGACGAGGTAGCTCCCTGACATATGATGAATATTATGTGAAATAGTTGCAACCCAGTAAAGGTAAGTTTCGCCATTGCTTCCATTTATACTTAAATGATTCTTTAAAATCAGATGACTTAACGTCGATCACAGTTTGTTTTATTCGTGTTTGTATAATGTGCGCCACGGAGTTGAAATCACGGGAAAAAATCTAGCGATTTGTCGTTTCTGATCGAACTATCCACAATGGTTGTTCAACGACTAAAAGTCAAGCCGTACTGCTTTCGGCTTCTGCCCTCTTTATACAAATGCTAAGATATTATATCGCTCCTGTGATACAGAGGCCTGGCGATGGTGGGACTTATGGGTTGAGGCAGACGATGTGTATTTCTAATTCTCTCTGATTGGTTATCCAAGTGAGTACGTCATTTATGTCAGTGACTAGTATTTGGTCAGTATTCCTGCAGATACAAACCGTAGCCTTTGATTGACTGATGTTTTATCGTAAGCTGATAACCTCATCGGTCTCTGAGATAAACGTTAAGCGCTGAAGTGCACTCTTAATTCGTTTTAATTAATTGTCGTCATACAACGCCAAATAAAAGTGCGCACAATCGGGAGATTGCATAGAATGCGTTCATATCAATTTCACGCTGGTTGATTCTATTCTCAAAACTTGAATGATAAAGTCAGAGAAAAAGTCGTCTATAAAGAGGAGTCTTTACATTATTATAATAGCCTTACAAATGACAACACGAACTATCCACGATATTTATTTAGTTTCAGTGAATCTAATGAGAATGGGAGGTAATTCTCTGGTTACTATGCCAACTCCTATTAACAAAGGCCACACGCTGATTAGACCCACGGACCCACATTTCTGCATAATTCACGTTTGTACAGTAATGGTTATTTTAATGGTTTAAATCTTCCATATAGGCCAAACCCGAGTGGTCTTTTATAGAAATACAAAATATTTAAACAAATATATCGTCAATATCCAAAATGTGTAAGTATTTGTTGAAAAAACAACGTGCTTTTAATGGCTATAGAAAACTGCCCAACATTCTAAACTTTAATTTGAGTGGTAATATAGTTGTTGCTCTAATGGTGAAGTCAGGAACACCATTTTTACGTCTGATCCTAAATTATCATTCTGTGCGCGGCGCACACATTAGGGATAGACTGAGGTGGTTTGTATACGTGTATACCAGCCGAGCAGACCGAGGTTTATATTGGTGGATAGTGCCAGTCAAACAGACTGAGGTGAGGGGTATGGTGGATAGTACCAGTCAAAGGTGTGTATTGGTGGATAATACCAGTCAGGCAGACTGAGGTGTGTATTGATAAATAGTACCGGTACCAGGTAATAGATAGTACGAGATAGTACCAGTATCAAAGGTGATAGTTCTAAGAATGTTACCGATATTTCTGGCATTGTACTGTTATTACAGTACCGATATTACCCAATTGGTTATTTATATTGGTTATTGGTTAATACTAATATTACGATACAATACTACAATATATACACATATAAACATCAATGACTCTTCTGAGCTTGCCACTGCTACAATCTTAGCATGTACTTAAACGCTATATATGTGCCCAATATCACCGCCGTCTATAATCACAGTTTGCAATAATTTATTTGTTAATTTATTTGTGTGTTGGCTTTTTGGCAAATTCGTTTCTTTGAGACTTGGAGTAAATACATTTTACACAATTATCTCTACGAAAACACCCTAAACGTATCGCTATTACGCAAAACATAACGTACATAAGTGACAAAAATGTTACACCAATGTTTATCACGCCCACTTGGGGTCAACATGTAAATTGAGGTCACCCGATATTACCCCATTTACCCAAAATTACCAGGGAGAATGTCTCTGATATTCCTGGCATTGCCGTGTTATTACCACCTGATATTACCAGCTGATATTACCCTATTTACCAAATATTACCAAATAGAATGTAACAATATTTCTGGCATTTCCGGCATTTCCATGTTATTAACTCGACGGTAAAATGTTACACATTACCTCTTATTACCCTGTTATAACTCGCTAAAATGTTGGTTTCAACAGGGTAATAACAGTAATATTTGGACTTAAACATTTTTCTGGGTTTGCTATAATTTTACTGTTATTACTCAAGTTCCCAATGTAATGACCAATTCAAGCCTTTTACCATTACCCACATTACCTGTATTATCTTGTTGTTACTCGGAAAAATGTCAGTTTCAACGTGGTAATGTTTTAACTTGGAAATTTTCCTGGGATTGCTATAATTCTTCCAAATAGGCACTTGGGTAGACTTGATGACAAGTCGTTAGATAGTCGTGTTTAATCCGTGAATTTCAGTCGAAATTCATCGGCACGGCTGGTTTAAGACTAGTAACGTGCCGAGTTGCGACAGATCTAACGACTTGATCAATACGTTCTCGACCGTTATTCATATATGCGTGCAGCGCAATACATATGCAATGTATTTCTGCGGTGAGATCCAATGGCGCGCTGCTATGCAAATGTTGACTCATCCATTCCGTTACATGGGGAGTTCTTCTCAATACTTTGGGAACATGTTTCTAGATCTGGTGATGTTTAACGACCAACACACTCAGCTTGGTCAATTGCGTGTTGCAATAAAATATATCATTGTGATACACTTGATTTATTTGAGTTGTGTATGCTCTATTATTACCTTTGTAATGTTACACAATACAAATTACGAACCCTTGAAGTAATGAAAATGATCTACGTAAAAAAGAATAGTATCTAAACACCTCTTTTAACCGCATGTGTTGTACGAGATCTGTGAAGGTCAGTTTAAAAACACTGCCGGCGTACACACGTTCGTGCTATTAGCGCACGACCGAGAAAACGAATATAATATCGCAGGAAACGAAGTTAATATCACAAAAACAATCCAGTTTGATGAGGAAGATTAAGTTAAACATAACTATAACACCCAAGAATTACATGTTTACGCCAAGTTTGAATGCTAAATAGACCTATTTTGGGGAAAAGATACAAGACATTCGTGTAAGAAGATGCAATGCAGTGCAAAGTCTATGGGAAATGTCGGACAAGTATTTTCAAGATTTTTACTTTTTTATTTATTATTTTTTTTTTTTTTTTTTTTTGGGGGGGGATAATTCCACATCATAACTTTATGCACAAACCATAGGAAAAGGAAAAACGACATTTTTCGAAATTGTTGATTTAATTTTACATTCAGACAATAAAAAAGTGCCAGGTTTATGATAAAATTAAACAGAGAAAATGTCAGTGTGCTTCATGAAAATTCAATTGGCACATTAATTGGTTTGTTCGTGGGGTACTGCCACTGTGTCACTCTCGACGGTCCATGGTACCGTACGGTACGCATGCACGCTACGAATTTCGCACGATACGAAGGCAACACTTCACGGCTCGCTATCCTATCAATGTACGCTCGACCTATCCAGTTTGTAGAGATCAGTGGTACCGGGTACCAGTACAATACGCGAAGCAGCGTAGAATACATGCTCTATAAAGCTGCTCATACATTTTTATCCCCTCTGGAATCTGAACCAATCAGAGTGCTCGCATAGAATTCGCTAGCGATTGTCATAGGTTGTGTACAAAACTGAAAACGAATTGTCCAAGTCGGTAATTTAACTTCGAACTCTGCACATTGGGAACGAGGCAACCGCAACCTCCCCCGTGTACATACCGAGTGGACCGCTATTACCGACTTGGCACCAAGTCTAGCACTTGGGGAGACAATTTAGCATACGTTTTTAGGTAGTAAGGGGACAGTGGCACTTAGGGAGATATTTCAGTGTCCCCCTAAGTGTCTGGCTACCCTAAAACACGATATTTGGGGGTTATTTTTGTCCTAGAACGACATATTTTGGTCTAAATAGCATAAATCTCGAAGATCATAGAGAAAAGGGTTAGGTTAAAAAAGTTAGGACTGTTTTAAGTTTGTGTACATCTCTATGAAATTGTCTCGACAAGTGCCTATTTTTACTGTTATTACTCAAGTTCCCAATGTTATAACCAATTAATTCCTTTCACCATTACCCACATTACCTGTATTATCCTGTTGTTACTCGGTAAAATGTTTGTTTCAACAGGGTAATAACGGTTATATTTGGACTTTGAAATTTGGTAGACCGGTACACCATTTTTCAAGAGTTTTTTCATCAGAAACAGATCCTGTCGGTCTCAAGGATCAATTATATCCAATCCTTATATTAAACAAAAACTAATATTAAGGAATTTATAACAATTTCATTATCACATAGGTAATATCATTTTGGGTAATAACTCGGTAATACTGGTAATATTTAAACTTAGTCAAATTTTGGGGTGATATTACCGGTAATATTGGTAACCGGTAATTGCCCAGTGGGTGGTGTGTATTTGTGCATTTTGGTGGATAATACCAGTTATACAGACTGAGGTGTGTATGGGGATAGTACCATCAGACATACTGAGGTGTGTATTGGTAGATAGTACCAGTCGAACAGACTGAGGTGTGTATTGGTGGACGTAGCAGTCAGACAGACTGAGGTGTGTATTGGTAGATAGTACCAGTCAGTAGCACCAATATTTTTCGGGCAGTTGACAATAAGTGTGGCGTGTTCCTTGTTCTCCTAGATCTCTCTGCAGCATTCGATACTATAGACTATGATATTTTATTCCACCGCCTTCGGTTCATCGGTGTTACTGGTCCAGCCCTGCAATGGATCGGATCATATGTAATCGAACTCAGTCTGTGAACATTAATGGAACCTTATCATCTCCCATCTCACTTTCTTCTGGCGTCCCTCAAGGATCAGTACTAGGTCCCTTATTTTTCACAATATACTCCGAGCCTATTGCCGCTATTGTACGAAGACATCAACTTCAAGTTCATTGCTACGTAGACGACACAGACATATGGATCATTTCAACTGGGAAACCAAGACGATGAACATTCCGTGAGACGGCGTATTGAACAGTGTGTTTGTGATCTAAAGCAATGGATGACCAGGAATAAATTAAGATTTAACGACGACAAGGCCGAACTTCTAATTATCACTTCCAAACGTAGCCAGGATAAAATCAGCTGCAACCAGATGCAAATTGGGACTTCAAATATTGAACCTTCTACGATTGCACGTAATCTTGGCGTCATGTTTGACAGAACGATGTCAATGGAATCACATGTCAAGAAAGTTTGTCAAACGTCATATTACCACATTAGAAACATCAACAGCATTCGCCGAATCCTGACTGATGAGTCAGCTGCCATCCTTATCCATGCTCTCGTGACATCTAGGTTGGATAATGGCAACTCACTTTTGTTTGGAATCACCAACACTCTCATGCGCAAACTTCAACGTGTACAAAACACTGCGGCTCGTGTCTTATCCCGAACGCGGAAAATTGAACACATTACTCCAGTCCTGAGAAATCTTCACTGGCTTCCAGTCAAACAGAGGGTTGCCTTCAAATTAATGCTAATTACATGGAAAGCCCTCAATGACAGTGAACCAACATATCTGCAGGATCTCCTCACCCAGTATTCCCCTCATCGCCACCTAAGGTCATCTGGCAAACATCTTCTTGTGATACCTCCCTCGCAAGAACTAGAACATTGTATGGTGACCAAGCCTTCTCAGTCTCGGCCCCCACTCTATGGAACTCTTTGCCTCAGGAAATTCGTAGCTGTCAATCTTTACAAACCTTCAAATGCCTTCTTAAAACATTCATGTTTAACTCAACTTATAATTAGAATGCTTGTTTTGTTTCAAGTGACTTGGAAATTAATTATTATTGTACAGTAACCTTTCTTAAAGCGCCTCGGAATATGTCTACATAGATAGATGGCGCTTTACAAATGCTTGTATTATTATTATTATTATTATTAATACACACCTCAGTCTGTCTGACTGGTACTATCCACCAATACACACCCCATCAGTATACCCCTCATGTTTACCTGTACATCAACACAGCATAAAGTTGGAGTAGACGTACCACCTTGCGACGTGCGGTATTTTTTTTATTACACGAACGTGCATCCGTACTTTTTTCAAAGTCGGTTGTATTTCGTGTGTAATCCCCATGCTGTTCGGTTTTATGGCTTTATATGTCAACACAGTACTTTCCCATAGTGTTTGAATATATTCGATCCTAGCTGGTGTTGTTGAATGGGATAGGCAACAATAGCATGATTAATTGCTTGGGTAGGTCTGGAAAACCCAGACTTGAATAGCCCCTTTATGTACACAAAATAATGAGATACACAAAATAATGAGATACTCGTGGGGCAGCACTTTGCGTTGCAAACAGCTGTGTCACCGGTTCAACCAGGGTTCAAGCGGCGATTACCCTTCTATTCGGCTTGCTTTAAACATAGTTCATTGCTCTATGCTTTGAACTAGAAATACATGTAGTTTGTACACAAAGTAATGGTATACTCATGGGGCAGCACTTTGCTTTGCAATAAGCTGTGTCACCGGTTCAACCAGGGTTTAAGCGGCGATTACCATGCTATTCTGCTTGCTTTGAACAGAGTTCATTGCTCTTATGCTTTCAACTAGGAATACGTGGACATGTAATTTGTACACAAAGTAATGGGATACTCGTGGGGCAGCACTTAGTTTTGCAAAAAGCTGTGTCACCGGTTCAAAAAGGGTTCAAGCGGCACTTACTATGTTATTCGGCATGCTTTAAACTAGAAATACATGTAATATAAGATTGTTTTAACAAATGATGAAAAACATATTTTGTTTTACAGCGAAGCTTTCTACGAATAGTGTCGCTGACTTATCTTTGGAGCTACAATACTCCCACTCAAATTAAAGATTATAATGTTGTGCAGTTCTGTATAGCCATTAGGCATGTTGTTTTGAAGCGAAAACTTACAAATTGAGGATATTTACTATATGTGTGTTTGTTTTGTGTGTGTGGTTTTTTTATAGGGGGGGGGTTTCTTTTTTATTAATTTTTTTTCTGCAAGATCTTGCAATAATAATAGGCCATTTAAGCCTTATATCGAAGTTGTAAATCAATACAATAACTATTACAATCAATTCCCTATACGTAAATTACGCAGAAATGTGGGTTCGTAGGTATATATACAACATTAGCTGTAATTTAGCAACACGTGGACCTAAACCTTAATTACACACCAGAGTAATTTACTTAGAGTATAAATTTGAAATTGATTGATAAAAAGGACGAATTCGATATCTCAATCCTTTTTTTCGGCAACATCTTAGACGAATTTGACCTGTAATAACATTGGTTTGGTAAAAGCGTTTATAAACAATTTTCACGGGTGGATTGAATGTGAAAGTTGGGAAATTTGAATGATTTATTATTTTAAATACCTGGGAAAACCTATTATTCAACTAAGCTTGTCCCACCTTACAATTAGATCATTATTATAATACCCACCACTAAATTCAGATTGCATACTTTTCCCTGGATTACACGCCAATTATAAAGATGTACGGTTGTACATCTATATCTGCTTACTAGTTTCACCATTACTGGTCTCGCTATCAATTGTTCTTTGGCGCACCTAATCAATAAACAAAAAGCATCTTTGTCCGCAACATCTCCAACAAAACAAATACAACGTAAATAAAATATTATTTGAGCAGGCAGCGACGGGGGATTATCATTTCCTTTCGTTTCTTGTCACATTATTCAGCTGGCTTTGTCAGGGGGGGGGGTGTCTTTCTGAACCTAATTTATCGAAATTGTTGATCCGACTGCAATTGCCCACACACAAAAAACACGACCGTAAAACGATATCATAATTATTCATAAAACAAGTCACCTTATAAATCACCTTATAGATTTTGTCAGTTGTGCATCGTTATCGTTTGAAGCAGTGAAATTGGTCAAAACCTAAAGAATGGTGCGGAGTTAACTGCCCCCAAACGAATTGTTTTATTTTGATCAGAGGAGGAAAGACGCGGTTTTGTCCTAATTCTTTTAGGAAATTAAAGTAAAAAGTCCTAATTAAAGTAAAAAGGCCTTATTTCTCCACAATAATCCAGTACCTATTTCCCTTTACCTATAGGCAACATCTGCCTTGTCACATTTTATTCCAGATTTGAGCGATTTCTCGTGCAAATTTATATTACCCCCCACCCCCCCCCCCCCCCCCCCCCCCCCCCCCCCCTGGTGCTTGAATGCCGATGGTTGTTCAACGACTAAAAGTCAAGCCGTACTGCTTCCGATTTCTGTCCTCTCTATTTAATGATATGATATGCTCATGTGATACAGAGGCTTGGCGATGGTGGGACTTATGGGTTCAGGCAGACGATGTGTATCTCTCATTCTCTCCGATTGGTTATTCAAGTGAGTACGTCATTCACGTCAGTGACTAGTAATTGGTCAGTATTCCCGCAGTTACAAACCGTAGCCTTTGATTGGCTAATGTTTTATCGTAAGCTGATAACCTCATCGGTCTGTGAGATTCTGGATAAACGTTAAACGCTGAAGTGCACTCTCAATTCGTTTACAAAAATTGTCGTCATGCAACGCCAAATATAAAAAAAAGATCGGAAGATTGTATATGCATTCATATCAATTTTACGCTGGTTGATTCCATTCTCAAAACTTGAATAAGAAATTAAGTCACCAAAAAAGTCGTCTATTAAGAGGAGTCTTTACAATTGTTATAGCTTTAAAAATGACAACACGAACTGTCCGAGATATTTATTGAGGTCGAGAGAATCTAAATAAGAGGTAAATATCTGGTTACTCTGCCAAATCCTTCTACCAAAGGCCACAAGCTGATTACGCTAAAAAAGAACGATTTATAACCTAAATTGACAGCCTGAAATTTAATGAAGTCGCAAACATTATAAGTTGCGCTACAAGCACCCTATAAAGGTCCATGCAAAGTCTTAGTTATAGGAGTAGTCTTGTTTGCAAGACGACCTATCGCGGTATACGGCCCGCGTCGGCTGCCAATGCATACCCCGTTCATCCAGCTAGTGTATGTGATGCACATGCCATTGTATATCACATACACTAGCTGGATGAACGGGGTATGTTCGTGGACAATGGCTCTCATTTTTAAACCGACTGATTATGATGGCACCCTAAACTTTAAACAAATTGGAGGGTAGAATCCACTTAAGATGCTACTATAATCTCATTCAGTTTCTATGTTTAGTTTTACCGCCAAAAGTCGAGGAACTCCAGCACCATATTGAAAATAATATATTATGTGCAGCAACACTAGAGCCACACCCCGCTTTTAAAAAACCTGTAATTTCCAAATCTATTTCCTTGCCACCCTGGGACTTGTACAACTACTAGATGAATAATAGGTTAATACGATTTTGTAAATATTTTAAACTTTCTATGCATAGTTTTCCTGTGATTTATCGTCAGACCACAGGATCTAAATTAGTGCGTTGTCACGATTATCGCATTATAACAAACGCACGTATAGTCTATTATTATACGGGTATACATTACGCGTTGCTGGACAGGGTATGTTCGGGAAATTGCCTCTCGTTTTCTTTAAACAGATTATGATGCCACCCTGAACGTTGGACAAATAGGAGGATATAATCCATTGAAGATGCTACGCTAATCACATCCAGTTCCCATGTGTAGTTTTCCCGCCAAAAGTCGAGGAACTCCAGCACCACATTGAAAATAATATACTATTATCAAAGCCGCACCCCGCTTGCAAATTGACCTGTAATTTCCAAATTCATTTCGATGCCACCTTTAAACCTTTACAACCTCTAGATGGGGAATAGTTTAATACGATTTGTAAATATCTTGAACTTTCTGTGGGTATTTTTTTTTTGTAATTTAGCGCAGTGTCACAATTACCGCGTCAATTGACTCCAATTCGGTTGTGTGTGCTGTGTAATATTATTCACAATTTTTTACCTCGCTGATAGTGTACTTTCGAGTTGATGGCAAGTGAAGACCAATTAGTTATACCCTCGCGGTAATTACGAATCGAGAACTGACCTCAAACTGCTTCCCATTAGTGTAATGGCTGCTTTGTTGTATTAAAATATTAATAATCCTCGTCCCAACTGCGAAGGCCTGTGCCAATAATTGATGCTATGGATTACTTTTTACTTTAATCCACCTTGCTCGAACCGTGGTGTGCCACATTTTTCTTTCTTTCTCCTAGAGATGGTTGCCATTCTGTTGCGACTAAATAATACAAGCATGTAGAGTGCCATGGCCCAGTGGTTACGGCTTTCGACTCGTGTACGATGGTGCGTGAGTTCGAACCCTGCTGGTTGTGCCCTTGGGAAAGACACTTAATAGCGGGTCCACGTATAAAGTGTCATCGGCATTTTTGTGTTCCATTTTTTTTTTCAATAAAAGGACTTGGTAAGAAAGTAACCAACATTGAAATATATTGTTGTCTATTGCCCGTTGCCATACCAAGAGGCCATTTTGTGTTTTGGACATTTGTAGCTAGTTTGGGGGCCGCAACAACATTTGTTTTGTTTATTTAAAAAACAAATACCCAGCCAAAATACTAAATTTTATCACAAAATCAACTATATCGTTACAAAGTATCATCATTGCCCTTTCGAGAAAAAAATGAATGTTTTAAATGTCACCCTTATGCTATTTTTAGAACATGCATTAAAGCATGTTTTCAGAACTTGTAAAATTGTATTTTTTAACCTATTTTTGTCCCTCAAAAAGTCAACTTGCCAGGGGTCTCAGAATATTTTCCTTTGGGATTTAATTAGAGCCAACATTCGTCTTTTCACGTCCGGTTAGAAGAGTTTAGGCGATTGTATTCTCTTTAGGCAGTACTGCATCAAAAATTGTCATTTTCCAAAAAAAAATGAAATTTGAGCTTTTCCTTCAGTTTGAAGTAATAATACACACAAACAGGAATATTTTTTTACGAATCTGGCACCTTTTACAAATCATAAGAGTGAGTTGTAGAATCACTCCTGCTGAATAAGCAGCATTTTTGACGGCGAAATCGACTTGAAATTTGAGCTTTTCCTTCAGTTTGAAGTAATAATACACACAAACAGGAATATTTTATGAATCTGGCACCTTTTACAAATCATGAGGTAGAGTCACTCGTGCTGAATAAGCAGCATTTTTGACGGCGAAATCGACTATAAAGTAACCTCCTCCACAACATTTATTACATACCATTTTCTGATAACATTTAATTAGTGGCATATACAAAGAGGAAACAATACTTGTTGTTAGTATTATTATTATTTATTTCTGGTAATGAAACCAAGGATCCCTCAAAAGCGCCCAGGGCACTGTAGCTCGCAAGCCTGAAGAAACCTGCAGAGAGAAGACAAGGAGAAAAAGGTACAGTTTTAGAGTTGGGAGGAAAACTCCAGAAGAATATCCTGGGGGAAACCCACGGAGTCAAGCAGGGACTGAAAACCCAATCCACATATTGGCACAGGCCGGATTCGAACACGGGTCATATTGGTAGAAGGCGAGGAAAGAACCGCTACGCCAACCTGACTCCCCCAACTAAAACATTATTTCTACAGAACCCAACAGCCCCTTTAACCTTGCGACGTGCCATCGTACTTTTTTTCGAAGTCGCTTCGCCGTAACAAAATTTCATTTGTCATCATTTGTTAAACAAATCCCATATTACATGTATTCCTACTTCAAAGCATGCCGAATAGCATGGTAAGTGCCGCTTGAACTTTGGTTTAACCGGAGATCCAGCTTTTAGCAAAGCAAAGTGCTGCCCCACGAGTATCCCATTACTTTGTGTACATAAAGGGGCCTTTCAAGTCTGGGTTTTCCAGACCCACCCAAGCAATTAATCATGCTATTGTTGCCTTGCCCCTTTCAACAACACCAGCTGGGATCGAATATATTTAGACACTATGGGAAAGTACTGGGTTGACAAATAAAACCATGAAACCGAACAGCATGGGGGTTACACACGAAATACAACCGACTTTTAAAAAAAAGTACGAACGCGCGTTCGTGAAAAAACAAAATGGCCGCACGTCGCAAGGTTAAGCATGACGCCCCTCAAAAACACAGCTTTATTGCCTGCAATTGTTTCCAAAATGCTGCGTTATAGCGCCCTCTATAGGCGGGACTGGAACCTGCGACCGCCAGAATAACGGACCAGCGCTCAACCAACTGAGCTATCTTGCCCCTAAATAGTCTTTGCCAACGGCCACTGCATTCGACAGTGTGACCGCTAACGACACGATTTACATTCCCATCAGCTCCCCAGATCACGCAATAGCCTTTGCAAATTGCTTAAATGAGGCGTGACCTTTTAAAGGGAAATTCCAGGCTCAATAATATTTTACCTAGTCTAAAATATATTCACGATTTCGTGCCGTTCAGAAGTACAAGGGCGCGTCCATATTGTTCAAATTTCCCGCCTCACCCGGGGCGCGATTTTTTTCCGTCGTACCACTAACGCGTCAGATCGGCCGTTTCATTGGAATGGGGCGACTTGAATGAAGACCAAAGCGCGCACTTCAACTCGAATCGATTTTGATACGCGCGGAACGTATGAAGACCAACGACGTTGACAGCCATAATTCACCAAAATAAATGGATACAGTCCCTAGTTAATTGTATACAGTCCCTAGTTTTTCGTATACACGACTGTTATACCTTTTTCTATTAACCAAAATTATTGGTTAATAATCTCATCTAGATAGGGTCTTATAGAAAAAGGTATAAAAGTCTCTGACCAAGTCGTTCTGCGGAATAAAATTAGCCGATCTGAGGCGTTAGTGGTACGGGAAAAAATCGCACCCGGGACATTATGACGTAGTGTCTGCACCTCAATGCACATCGCTTATTGCGTGTTGTTCGCACTGGTATCCTACCTTGACGCGTCCAACTGCATTATGCAGACGTATGCTGTACGGCGCCTGACTATTGCGAGTACATGTATTGCATTTCTGTGCAGAATATCGACTCGACGCGCCACAAACTATCGTTTATTTTTGTATTTTCTGAGAAGAATAGAAAATGAAAATATGTGAGCTAGTAATTATGGCATCAGGTCCTTCTCCGTATGATTTTGAGCCCAGTTTCACATGTACAGTACACATTGTGTATACACTATGCCATACACAAAAGGGTTCACTTGCATTCCGTGCGCGTGCAGGGCCGCTATCGATCGGGCTTCGCGTACTGATGGTGCAGACACTACGTCACAATATCACAATAATTACCGAAACCGATAAAAATAAAATAAAAATCAAGTCGCAATGGCAATTGACATTCTTTAACATTATGCAATTATAAACTATAGGTGGAGTTTCCCTTTATACAAATTCGATCATTCGGATATACATTACATAACCGAGCCCAATCTAATGCATTTTTGGGGGGTTATAGCGAATGTGTTTGTATAACCACAGATACCAATTACCCTGATGGGCCTCCAGGGCTTACCCCAACTGCAGTCACTTCACCCGCAACTATCAATCATTGACATGCCAAGGAAGCAGGGTGTCCTCGGAAGCTACATTACAGCTGTGTAATGCGTTTGGGGTGTGGTGCGAAATACGGTACCCTCTCGAGACGTTAACACAATGGGGACAATGGAAGTAAAAAGGTCTTCAAATGGTAATTTCTATATAGATGAATAGGTCTCCACTAGGAATTTCACGAATTTGATTTTTGGATTGTACCTAAATTACTCAAAAACTATGGTTAGGATGTGGGTTGGGGTTAGTGTTTGGGTAGGGTATAATATATGTATTATTGGGTCGAGATTTCAATTGTGGTTAAAATGGGAGCATTTTGAAAAACGTGCTCGACTTTCTAACCATTTTAACCATTTCTAACCATTTCTGGACGGATAACGACAGACGGATAACGACGAACGCGCCTTGACCATAAGGCTACCCCCAGAATAGATGTGTTCCAACACGAAATTTCAGAAACATGTAAATTCATATAAATATAGCTTTTTAGATTCCCAAAACTGCTTTCATATCACTTCAAGGTCTTATAAAACACCTGGGACTGTTGTTTGAGATAGGCTCAAGTAGAAACCTTTAAAACCCTTAAAAGGGGCGTAGCCTTCTTCTTCGTAGAAGCACAGTTTCAAACATAAAACATGACTAATCACTTTTAAACAATCTTGTGATGTTTTGTTTCATATTTGCATAACCACCAAGCTTAGATAATTTATCCATTGACATCATTTATAACCCAACGTATCAGCTTTGCGGTACAACATGTGCAAGTCCGTGCATATAATGGCGCCAGTTTACTGTACAGCTTTATGTAGCAACCTAAACGTAACATGAAGTGACGGCCGTCCACAGAAATCGAAACAGCTTACAAACCAGGACGGGAGGGTACACACGAGGACCGTCGCGTTCGGTTGACTCTCCGTCCTGTATGCCCTACCGTCTCCAATCGAAAGGTCGCTAACATTGCAAACAGTACGGACTGGGTATAGATGCTGATCACAGAGTGTAGAAATTACACATTTCACAAATACCTGATTACGCCGAAGTTCCGTGCCCCTCACCCCCCCCCCCCCCCCCCCCCTCACAATTTAAGTCTTGAATTGCACATAAACATCAAATATATTCAGTGCCCCTTGAAAATTTGGTGCATTCCGAGTGCCTCCTATATAAATTCAACGGCAGACTCTGACTCCCATAGTCGCATGAGGGCGCTGTATAGGTTTTAAGGAAACTTGTCCTTAAAATAATGAAATCCAACAATAAAATCCTGGCGTCATCAACAATCAAAATAGTCACACTCTCTTATGCTGTAAACGTATATTAACTGTGTTACAAATTACGATTGATTGTTCACGATGTTGTTGCACTTTGCTTCGTCTATTAAGGTACATTTCCTATCCCGTCGTCTCGTCTGTGTGTATCGTTCCAGAGTCTTCTTGCGTCATCATGGAGCGCAGGTCTTGCTTCAACAACTCCAGTTGCTGCTGTTTCTGAAAAATAGAGGTGAAGTTTTATAAGTTTTGTGTCGGAATAATGTTTTATTTCGTATTGGCCCTCTATACCCACGCGACGTTTTATTAAACTTCACTGTTAGGTGCTAAACTCTCAAAAAGCATTGCGTTAATGGAGGGCAAAACTCAACATAATAGCACAGAAGCACACATCAAATGGCATTGTTTCCCCTTTGTCCCTGTACTTAAGCATACCCCCATAGACTTTGTACGCAACATTCCTTGTCTCCGGCCCACAACCAAACCATAGAATTGCCTATAGTGGAGACCTATTCAGTCCCTTTGTGTCTACTGAGTTCATGTCTCCATAAGGTACCGATAGTAAATACAGTGTGATGCTGCAAAGGGTGCTTTTACAGTTAAAACAGGCCTACATGTATTGTTTGTGCGTCACTACATTCCCGATTACCACAACCACTACAATGGTATGTATAAAAGATGACACAATGCCAATGACATTTAAACTAAAATCAAATTGGTTACTTCTTATAATTTACTGTACTTACATTCTTTAATAAAGTAGCCAGCTTGTCCGTTCGCGAATCGGCCTGCCGGAACGACCGGACGGTGCTTCCCGAGAACCTGTTTGCTTTCATCATGGTGATCGACAAGTCGCCGTCTTGGGTTCGCCAAAACAAAATCACCTTCCAAATACGAATGGACAAAGAAATCATTAAAATGTACATTACACACAAATGCCATTTTCGAATCCCTATTTTAATTCAATTTGTTATAGTGACGCTTATAACCAATAATGGTTTGTTTGGGTAATTTGTGTAATGGCTGTCATTGCTTTTCTACCTATTTTTTTTTTCAAAGGGCAAATCTGCGATGGCCCTAAATATCTTTCTTATGACACAACCTGACAGTGTGCCAAATGTCATGCTTGTATCATTAAAGGCCAATTCCCAAAACATATTTCCCCTAATTGCCCCACTAACAGACTTTTAGCCAACATGTCTACGATCTAACAACTCCAATAATCTGGATTCTGTTTGATCCGACATTCTTTTTGGGTTCAAAACAGACACTTCTCCGTAAAAGTGGGATTTTGACCCTGCGTCAACTTCACTTAATACGTCGCCAGGCCAAATATGACAAGGATTCCGGCTCAGATCTAACCCTGACTTTTTAGAGTGTCATTGCTCGATTCTTGTGGAGCCCTTCTTCAAAAATAATGACTCACCTTTGGTAAAAACACCAGACACAAAACAACCGTAGTAGCAAAGATGACAGCGCCGCTCATAATGGAGTAAGTGAAGTTAACGTCGTCGCTCTTTAAGGACACCACGGGAACAGTGATGGAGACCGTTAGTGCCACAATATACACTGACATCGCAAGGTATTTACCTGGGAAAAAGTACAAGAGTTTGCCATCGATAGCTGGATAAATTGTGACGATTTGAAACATGGTTATCCGGTCCGTGGGCAATCAATTCATGGAGCTGCTATAGACTCAAAACAAATTGCTTAGCATAACATATCTTCTTTGGAAACAACAGGGTTACAAACTGAATTTTCAGGTGATGCCTTTTGTTTGTGACTGGTATTTTGCTATGGTTTTTGCTTACTATGAAAAGCACATGGAGTTTCGGCTGGATTCGGTTTTTACTTTTTTGTGCTGTAAGCAATTTTGTGTGTGCTTAGCAGCTTCATGAAATTGCCCTCGTTGCTGTATTAAAGGTAGTATACACCATTGGTAATTGCTCGAATTATCATGAATGGGTGGATTTGGGGGGTTGTATTTTATAGTAAATATCGTTTAAGTAACCTGTCCGAAGTTTTACATTCATGAATGCTGAGAAAAACACGAAAAACAGCGTTTGTTTTCAACCGGCGTCGAGCAGTTATTCTTATGTTATTTGTGTTTTTTCGCGATCGCCGTCCGGCGATCGCGAAATTTTATTTATAAAATTATATTTTTCAGAATAATTAAAGGATATCTAGCGCGATCATTTTGCTGGATGCCTAGAATCATTATTTACTTTCAGTTGAGTAAGATATTTCTTAATAATTCGGTAGTAAAATGTTTCGATATCTGCAAATGGTGTATCCTACCTTTAAAACATGGAGCCTGGAGGTAGTAAATGCTAAATACACCAACTGACCAATCGAATGACAGTTTCCAAAAGAGTGACTTACTGTCGTTTAGTTCGGCGACGGTAATTGGTCGAGTTTCCCAGGCTAGGAAGATACCAAACGCAAGCAGGATTCCCTTGGCCAGGTATAATGCTGCCATGAAATACACCCAGTTCTCCGACCAGCAAAATTTCCGAACGGGAACGATAAAGATTTCTTTCCCCGGCTGTTTAGTATCTTTCTGCGTAACCCAAAAAGAAATATGATATTTTTACCAATAGAAAATAACAGCGCCACCACAGGTCACGTTTGAGATGTAACTGACTTGTTCCAAAATGACATGTAAGCAAAGTATTATGATGGGCTCCAGCCATCGAGTTATATTATAGAAACTACAGAGCGCACTTATCACGTGACCCCGTTCCAAAAATGATGCATGGACGCCTTTGTGTAAATGGGCAAAAAGTACGTATAGTTCACATAGCCTACGCATCTCTTAAATCTCTTTTCCGCGCGCGGCAAAGATATCATGATGCCTAAGAATTGTGCGTGCGTTGGCTGCACAAATCGGAGCAATGTCAACAAGACCAGAAACGTCTCTTTTCGCAAGTACATACTTTCTGGGATAGGGGTGCCGGCAGTTGAGGTTGCTAAACACCACAAACATCCCGACAATGTCACCTGTTTATATTTTATTTTAAAACAAAACTTTGATTTTAATTTTGTCTTCGTCTGAGGCTTCATTCATACAGTTTAGCAATAAACTGTAGCCGGAGACGGAGCCAAAGCCAGGGTTTGGAAAACGGCCTTGGTCTAGTTTGAAACGGCGGTTTTGATTGGACGCATGAATCTTTGCGCTAATGTTATCACGGATCTTTCCGAATTTCCGCAGGGGTTTGAGCGCTATTAGTAGAAAGTAGAGCGCTATGCGTAACTAGCTAGTTGAATGAGCAATAACAATATATTAGCCACATTGCTAAAACTACTAAATAATCAGGACGCGAGGGGTCTAGCGCCGCCAATTTATGCTAAGTGGCCTCTTTTGTCCGAGGAAAAAAATATACGTGACCAGGTCGTTATTTTAAACTTCTTACAGGCCTACCTCCGCCTCTTTAGACACCGTCTCGACTGTGACGTCATCGACAGCAAGTCGAAGGACAATTATGCTGATGTCTACTACCACGGGAATGCACGCCCCCATGATCAATCGTCTGTCTGGAAGCTCCTACAAAAGGCACCAGACCAAAATGTGGGTCCACAATGAAACATATTGGAACGACTTTTGATTCACTATGCCAACAGTCTTGTTACCGAACACTAACTAATCTGGCAACAGACTCCTGGTTCATTATATACCACATTGCAACATATGCGTTATAGATTGAAATTTCGGCTAAAGTAAGTTATTCTTGTAAAATATTGTCAGCGTTAAGAATGTGTGATTAATTTGTGTGCTTCAATTTTGTATGAAACATTAGACTTGTTTTAGGTCATTCTGCTTCCGTATTAAGCATATTAACACCTAGTCAAATTTGATTAGAAAAGAAGTTTATGGGAAATTATAACATTTCAAACCATCCCTAAAGTAACCAACAAAAAGCTTACTTAGTGTAAAGATATGATTCTATTTTCCCTGGACAGTTTTTCTTTCTGGCATGCTGTAATTGAAAAATTCCATTTGTAGTTGGTTCAAAATCAAAATATTATAATATTATGTTCTCGGAATATACAGCATTCACAGAGCTAAAATTTCGCCAGGAGTATTGTCAAGCACCTTTCTTTATATGTTGACAACTTCAGCCGTTTTTTATAATACATTATGTAGTGACAAATGGTATACTATACTAAGTGTTTCATAATTTTTACTAATCGGTGGTTGCTGATGAGCGACCATCATTACTAAAATAGGTCTACAGTTTAAAAAAGAAAAAAAATATTCTCTGAATAAAAGAACAACTGAATAATAATAAGGGCATATAATTATATGCGCCATTAGCAGGACACGCGCTAGCAGCAGGCGATAATTCCTATTGGCCACATAAACAAAATGGCGGTATACATTTACAAACAAAAATACATTAGAGGGTGCAATACATACAACTTTCTTCAGCTGCGTAACTGCCTTGGTGAAGATACGATGAATGCGAAAGGTCTTCATGAAGAGAGCTCCAAAGGCCAGTGAGAAACCCACAGAGAAGAGGAAAGTGGAGACCTAAAGACGTAAAAATTAAGGGTATTTGAATTCTCCAAATCCGAGTGGGGTGGTGAGGTGGGGTAGGTGGTGACAAGGTGGGGTAGGTGGTGGCAGGGCGGGGTAAGGTGGTGGCAGGGTGGGCCAGGTGGTGGCAGGGTGGGGCAGGTGGTGGCAGGGTTGGGCAGGTGGGCGCTGGGGTGTTTCCTACTTCATGGTTGAAGTCAACTAGTTTTCAAGGGGTGGGTTGATTGGTGCACAATAAAATAATCATTGTTCACTTGTCTTGATGATAAAAGCATGACATCAGTCAGAGTATGTCATGAGAAAGATATTTGGCTAAAGGGCCATCGCAGATTTGACCTTTGAAATAATAGGTAGATTAACATGCAATGGTAGCCATTTTGAAAAAAAAAAAAAGGACAAATCTGAAATTTGAAAAAAGAACAAATCTGTGTGGCCCTCTAGCCCAAAATATTTCTAATGACAAACTTTGATTATGTGCCAAAATCTATGCTTTTATAACTAGATTAAACATTGTTTTCACCAATCTGTCTGACTAACACATAAAAAAAGACCAAGGTTTATAGATAATGACCTAACAAGAACATTTGTCGACATTGGTCGGTTGGGGAAGACCATGGAAATGTCCTTGGATAGAGTCAAATGACGTGACCTGTAGACAAAATAAAAAGCTATCACCGGGGAATCGATTCTGAATGACCACCTTTTGGGCCATTTATAAACACTCACGTGACAAAGAAAGATTATCGTGGTATCCGAAAAATCCGGGGAATCGATACTGTAGACGAAGACGAAGCTATAAAGAAGAAGCCCACCTGCCGCTGTTAAATTGTTGATCTTAGGACTGGATATCTTAATCGCTCTAGGATAAAAAAACCCAAAAACGCCAAGGAACAAATTACCCACTCACATTTCCATATTATTGTGTACACGGTTCCACAGCAGCACTCATTTCTTGGACTTATCCATAATCAAAACGCAGACTGGAGCGCACTGGGCAAAGGTAAGTCCAAGTTTAGTATCGAGGCCATAAACTACGATAATTTAGTTGATAAAATATGCTTCTGTAGACTAAACAATCGCTTTGTACTATGTTAAAACGCTGATTAAAAAGTAGTTAAAACAAGTTAAACAACCAACCCAGGTTGTTCATGTATACACGGTTTGTTTAGCAGGGCACTTAAAACAACAGCGTTTGAACAGCGTTTTAACAGTGTAGTTGCACAAAACTGACAATAGTTGTGCGCGAAGACATCGCCTTGTTGCTGGTCCAGCAAAGATTCGTAAAAAAATTATTTCCCCATTTCTTGATTACCGTGTGCCTAGCGAAATTGACCGTTACCGAACACAATCGCAACGCTGTTGGTGTGTGTTGCGAGTTTATCGCAGCGATAATCTCGATCGAAATCGTATGTTACAATGTCTTCATTTGTTTTGGCTAGTACTATATAGTAGCCAGCAGGACGTGCCATATTGCACAGTCGTTGCTTGGTTGTCAGGATACCAACTGAAAAGGATGTACGTCCACCGACACAAGAGAACCCCAAACAGTAAGGGCGTAAACTCTACGCTAGCATCCATTACAAATACTACGCCGTAATGTCTAACCATATTTTTCGATGTAACATCAGTTGGAGTTGATAATAGGCATTAACAAAGAGGGTGTGGAGACGCCATTGTCCAGTTACATACAATTGTCAATTTTGTTTATGTAATTGGGCAACTTAAATTAATCTTTAAAAAAATCGTAACAACGTAACACCATCAATACGGGGTAAATAAATTATTGTTGTGTCCTTGTTAAATCTGATTCACTCACATTTTTCAATGCCTTCTATAACCAACAGTGATGATGTCAAGCAAAAAAACTACCAAATTGAAACAACTATGTTTATATAACTACGATATGGCAAATAACACGCAGGTCAGACTTAACAGGGACTTTAAAGTGTCACACTATTGAACCCAGTATTTATGGTGGGAAATACGGTACCCTATAGGGAGACGTGAACACAATGGTGGCCCTGAAGGGACTACGCAGATCGTGAATATTGACGTTAATATTCGCGACAAATTTTACGACTTTCCCAAAAGTCGCGAATATTGACGTCAATATTGACGTCAAATTTCGCGACTTCCCCTAAAGTCGCGAATATTGACGTCAAATTTGACGTCGATATTCGCGTCAAATTTCACGACTTTTCCCCAAAGTCGTGAATATTGACGTCAATATTCGCGACAAAATTCGCGACTTGCCCCCAAGTCGCGAATATTTACGTCAATTCTTTTCACGAAATGGATTTTTAGATTTTACTCAAATTTTACCCACAAACTAGGGTTAGGATGTGGGTTAGCGTTAGTGTTTGGGTTAGGGTATAATATAGGGTATATTGGGTCAAAATTTCAACCCAGGAAAATAATTGTGGTTAAAATAGGAGCATTTTGAAAAACGTGCTCGACTTTCTAACCATTTTGTACACGAGAACAAAGACATGTCTCCACAGTGATACCAAAATGCGAACATGTGGACTAACCCATGCATAAACTCATCTCACTGTAAAAGGCCTAATGGAATTTCGATTGGATTTCGATTGGATTTCGATCTTTTTCGAGTGAATTTATTTCACTCTAAATCGTCTCTAAATGGTCCCTAAAACTTAAAACAGTGGGAGTGAAGTTTTACCCGAATGGAGTAAACTTTCACTCTTTGGAAATAAAAGGGAGAACATCAGACTCACATCAACTGTTTGTCAACCTCGTTTCTATGGGTATAGGATATTGCTAAGCCATGAGCAAGTTCGATCAAGGACTATATTTAACCATGGTTAGACTAACTCTGATTGAACTCACATTTATTAGTCAAGGATGCATGGTTGGACTAGTCAAGTCGACTATTCGCGAGCAACTTACCGCAGTTGGTCGCGTTGGAACGCCGTTATGTAAGTTATTCTAAACTACGCAATAACCTTTACAGTTTAAATAAACGGAAATGTAATGTTGAAATATTGTTTTTCCGGTAAGAGTACTATGTTTTGGGCGCCACTAGTTTGACCGTTTGACCATGGTTCGACTAGAGTCGTTCGCACTGTAACTTCATGGCCCATACGCTGGTGACATCACAAACCAACCACTTGTAAATTAATGGTCCTTGGTGGTCGAACTTGCTCCACGTTGTCCCCTAATACGCTTTGTACCTCGATCGTTACAGCGCCCTCATTTGCTCAATATCACACTGGGTGAGAATTTCGATGTGAACCTGCTGGAGCAATTATTGTTCCCAATATCGGTGCAGGAAACCAACGAAATCGGACAATACCCATACCTCCTATTCCGGTAGCGCACGTTGATGTAGACAAAACAGACAGCGATGGCCACGCCCACTGTGCCGACCACTGCCACCGCAATGCGCAGACTCAGTGACGGCACCAGGACTTGCTCCTGGAAAGTTTTACCGTCAACAGGAGGGCTTTCTCCTGCGAAAATTAAAAGAAATTGGTTGACAAGGTGTTTTTTCCTGCACGAAATAACAAATGAAGTATGATTGTTAGACATAAAGACTGAACATAATTGTGTTTGTTAAGGTATACCAAAACACGTTTGTATGTGCTGACAGGGTTTGCAGTCATCAGCTGACACCATCCAATAAGAGAACTTATTTGACCAATAGCAAACTAGTATAGTAAATATTGATCCAGCTTATGTTGTGGACTCACGAAGGCATTTTAATAATATTAAAAGGAGAGACTTATATTGAAGAAAAAAGGTAACACGGACTTAATTAATCCAACAAAGCAGAGGACCGATCAAACAAGACGATCACATAGAAGAACGATGCAGACACTGTAATTATAATTAACGCACCTGGCCAAACGAACGAGTTGTTGGCGATGCGGGCAAAGTGCGTCTCTTGTCCCAAGTGCTCCAGCAGTAAAACACGTTTCATCGGGTCGTCTAGGAACACGGCGGTGTTAATGTTAGAGGAAAAAGGCCATCACCATTAAACACAATGCAAACATAAAACTGGTATTGACTCATAAATATTGAAAGTTCATGGTGGAAACATACAATATTGGGTGCACGATAATTGAACATTTTGAGATGTGTACAGGAAACCGGGTGATCATTTGAAACAGCTTCGCCATAAAATATACGAGGAGCCGTCACAATGGGAAGTAAGCGGTGAAATAAATGTAGCTTAATTTAATACAGAGGAGAAACTCTTGAAATTGTAGGGTTTGTCACGCGAACGGGTTAGAAGAGGATGATGAACCTTCCTGTGAGACTCTAGTGAGACTCTAGTTAACACCACTATGATATACCTTCCGGTGAGACATAGTAAACACCAGTTAACACCATACAGGCGTTAAGTGGTATAACGCGCCTGGTACTTCACCGAGTGAGAATGCGTTGATTTGAAAGAAAACAAAAAATATACAAGAAGAAGATAATGACACCAAAAAGAAAGGACATCATTCAATTTATAATTCTTTCAATAGTGAGAATCAGAATGAGAATACATGACATTTGAATTGGTCGTTATGAGTAAAGATCAAGTTAATACATAGACTATATTTATCTCGGAATAAAGGGCTACAACAGAAATTCTCATGTTGAAGGAAACCTTGAAAAGACCACACCAAACTTATTTTAGATTTGAAAGATGTGATCGCGTGAAATCAACTTTCACAACTTTCACTACGACCCGGGTTCAAAACCATTATGTGGATTGGGTTTTTAGTCCCTGCCCGACTCCGTGGGTTTTCCCAGGATATTCTTCTGAGGTTTTCTTCCCACCTCTAAAACTGTACCTTCTTCTCATTGTCTTCTCTCTACAGGTTTCTTCAGGCTTGCGAGCTACAGTGTCTTGGGCGCTTTTGAGGGGTCTTTAGTTTCAATACCAGAAATATTAATAATAATAATAATAATGTCCGTCTCACCCTACCTTTGATTTTTCTACGGCTGTTTTTTTATATGTTGCCCAAGTTATTCCCCCCCCCCCCCCTCACTTCCCCCCCCCCCCCTCACTTCCCCCCAACCATGAAGCACGATATGTGGCAGAGAACACCCCCCCCCCCCCCCCCCCCCCACTCTTTTGTGTTGACCATTGTGTTCCCGGAATCTCAGGAATTCTTTTTAGGTTTCAAGGGTGGATGTGTTAGGTAACAATAGCGTGGAGGTATAGTGTATAAGGTATAGCGATACAAGGGGGTAACCCCTCTGCCACATATCGTGCTGGGTATAGTCCACATCACCCCCCAAATTGTAGAGTCTGGCGCCGCCACTGATAGCATTACAGTTACAACTGACAAGCCCATACCAAGAAATTACAAAATTCAATGCATGCCGTACCGTGTATCATTACATTTCATCATTATTGTCAAATGCTATGAGTTAAATAGTCTCCGTAGTCGCCATTCGTGACCGGCAACTCAAGTTGTTGGTTTTTAATACTTAAAAGGGATCCGCGCTTGCATTAGCTTGATATTCAAGTGCGGCTCCTTTGCTCTCACTGTGGTTATATTTTATTAGGACAAAGGTGGAACCGCTGGCGATTTCCCACAATCACGATGGGAAATTGTTTATCGGGACAGGATTATACGTCCGGAGCAAATTCACCGCAAACTGTCAATATTACGGCGCCTACACGGCACCAAGGAATAATGCCGTAATATACTTCGGCGGCATTTTGCGGATCATGATCAGAATATCGTACGCGGCTTCATGAGCTGCAAGTGCAAAAGCAAATAATACGCCACAGTAACATAATACTTGGGATTTAATTATATCCGTCTTGAGCGTGATTCCGAAGGTTTTTAATTCCTCTCCGGGATCGCTGTACGCACCGACGAAAATATGGATTTTGTGTTTTGAATCGGGGAGGGGAATAATTTCTGAATATTGGTCTCTCACTACCTGTCTCCGATTGTCGTCGGATAACACTTTACAGAAAGAATTCTATACACAGACATCACTTGACTTATTATGTGCACAGCCACAAACCCTACATGAGACTGGTCTGAAAAAAATCAAGTGTTTCTCAATAAAGGATTCTAGTGTTTCTGGTTGATAGGTTGAAATGTCAAAGTGGGGGGAAATTATTGATGTCCGTGTATGGAATTCTTTCCCACCTTTTCTCTAAAAAGTCCAATACGTTGGTTGTTATCACACATTTGAAAACCAAATTCTCCTAAATCCAAGGGACAAACCTTATCCAAACTCTTCTGAAAATCCTGCCTCAACTATCGACCTGATAAGTCTAAAAACCGCCAAAGTCTAGAACTACCATACATTTGTACTTCATATCATTACTTTTACAATCGCCCTTTCACGCCACATCGACCTCGATCTCCCCGCCCACTTTATTATCACCCCTCATGGCAGCCGATGCCCTCTAACTCACTGAAAGTATAAAGTCCACCAGGTCAGTGTTTGCTTAAACACAAGTAAGCAAAAGGACACTGCATTCCACTAAAGGCAGGCATTTTGGGGGTTGTTTCTCCTCGTGTTTGATCGGATATAAAGATTCAAGTGGTGTTTTTAATTGTAGACACAGCGGAGGTGAGTTGTATCATATCTCTGGCGTCGGCATGCCGGCGCGTGACCGTTTCATTAGCTCGTGGAGTGGTCATCAAATAGGATACAAATTGGATTTCCTCTTTTGCAATCAACACCGCTGCCGCAAACGATAGACATCTGCATCAGCGCCCGGAAAACATACCTTTCGTGTTCTGGAACTGTTTGACCACCACATGAAAAGACTCGTTAGTCCTCGCAGCGTTTTCGTCCAGTGAAAATTGACTCTATTTATAGACAGAAGAGATAAAAAACAAAACGTCACCACCTTTCAGATCTTGTCTCAGCGTCAATTGGCGGCAAAGACACGTACAACCAACAGAAGCGTATACGCCACGTTGGTTGGAAATAATTGTTGACAGGTATTCGATCCTATCGTACAAGATATCATTAAATCTACTCAATGTGATGACTTTGTCGATCGAGGCGGCGGCTCATTGGCGCATTTTTGTGTTGTCAGAAGAATTGTGTGACATGCAAGATGACTAATTGAGCAAGCTGTCAATATCGTAATAAATATGAGAAAACAAGTGTTTTGGGGAAATGGCCCCGTCCTAGAATGGTTCCCTTAATAGCATAGAAAATGTGCATAATCATGACGTACATTTGGGAACTTGTTGCGTTGGCCAGCCAGTAGCTGAGCTACAGCGGCCGTGCTGCTACGCACGTGCACAATCGATGTTCTTGGGTATAAAAAGGAAAGACACCTGCCAAAAAAACGAAGAGGAGCTTTCGAAAAACGAGAAGGGAAAAGGGTACGTATTAATCGCCTCCAAGTTTTCACACGCGGTGGGTATATGCACGGCGGAGAATGGCGTGTGATGATGACATGAGGGCCGCGTACGCGTGCAGTTAGTACATGCACCCTGTTTTTCTTCCTCCATGCATGCGTTTGTTTATGGTGTAAATGGAGGACACATGCCTGGCGACACGAAGGTGAATTGGGGCTAGGGTTAGAATCGAGGACGACCTCGATTGAGATTCGTGTACAAAACCAATGAGAGCCGTCGGAGAAACCAACGAGAGCCGTCGGAGTACAAACAAAGGAAATTATCGAGAGGAATTGAAGAAACTCCTAGATTTACACCATAAACAAACGTAATAGCACGTAGGTGTGCATATCTATATGTACATGTACAGTTCGGATTATACATACATGTACCGCCGTCCACACGTACAGTGCTGTCTATTTTTGCGGGTTCCCAGATTACGTCACGAAGAGCGCCACAATTTGTCAGTGTTTGGACAGGTTAACGAGGGGGCTCATTACAATTTTGCTGATTAACACTAATAATGTCATGTTATACCATTTTATCATCCCTTGTCATGTTACTTACACACCAAAGTACATTCTACACATCAATTCTCTAGAGACCCTTTAAGTGATTTCCATAGCATTCGGTATAGAGAGGTAACATCTGTCCGTGAAATCACCAACTTGATTGATCTAATTTCGTGTCCGTCTGTATCTACTAGGTTGAAATCACATTCCGATGAAAGCGCCTATTCACTATCAATGTCATTCTGGAATGAACTGATGTATTTGTAATCTGGTTAACGAGTAATGTAAATCCCCTGCGATCGAGGACTCGACTGCCCAGAAGCCAGTTTTGTGGCACCATCATGATACGACTTTGTCCCTATACCCTATACATTCTCTAGACTATTGTTACCTAACACATCCTCCTAGATATCTTACTAAGAGGAGAGGGTTTCTTCTGCCATATATCTTGCTTCATGATAATGTTTGACCCACTAATAGTCTAGTGGGATTTCTGAAAAATGTGAATGCTAGGGGCATTGTAGGGTAAAATATTGGAAACCAGACTTTTAAGCATAATTCAGGTATGTTGAATCCGATAAACCCGGTTCCCAAGCGAAATGTTGAGTTTTTGACCATCTAATTTGCATAATCAAAATGGCCGCCAATTTGCCAATATCTGACATTTTTGTTATTATTTGCTAGACTAACTGTGTAACCAGGCAGGTAAAAATGGCAAATAAAGTGTCTATACCTATGTTGTGGGGGTCAGAGAATGTGATAAATTTGGGTAATTAGTGCTAGCAATACTCTGTAATATGCGAATTAGCCGCCGTCATTACTGAAATATAATTGTTCTCCAATATCTCTCAAACGAGACGAGTAAACACGTCAAATGTAGTGTCTACACCTATGTTTTGAGGGTCAGAGAATGTGATAAATGCATTTTAAATGTAATCAGTGGTAACCCTACTCTTAATTGTGCAAATTAGGTTGGCCTAACGTTGGCTAAACATTACAGTTAGCTTAACGTTTGGACTACTATTGTCCCAGTCTAGTGAGAAACGTTGAACCAACATTGCGCCATCGAAGTTTAATGTGTTCATATCCAGCACAAACACACATTGGGCCAATATTGGGCCAAATGTGGCAAATTAATAGGCTAATCTTGAAAGCCAATCTTAACCAACATTGGTAGAACGTAGGGTTTGGTCATTGGCACAACACTGGTGCTATATTGGCAACAATGGCAATATCGGCAAAACATTGGTTACATATTGAAAAATGGCCAGTACTATACAGGGTTGTCCCAAAAAAGAACCCGGAATGCCCTATTGTTAGTACTTTCCGACTAAACCAGTTTAAATAGACGGGGAATCTTTCTACATAAAAAATGATACCAAGATCACCTGATTCGGTCCAGTAGTTTCTATTCTAGCGATTGCAAAAAGGGCTAATTCTCGAAATAAACAACACAATATGAAGGGATTAAAGTTATGTAACAGCAAAAGCATAATGTAAGTATACTGTTTTTGGTAGTTATACCGTCACCACAAGTCACAGAGAATATGCCTAGACAACAGTTTCCGATTGAAATACTTAAACACGAATGGTCTTCCTGAGATGCTCAGATTGTTTAAAAAAACACTTCCCATACCAGATGCAAGGCAAGCAAAGGTACGGTGCTGAAAATACATGCAAAGTACAGGCATCGTGGAACTAGTTTAAACATGAATAACAGGAACTCCGGGAGCTAGACCACGCACAGTTCGTTCACAGGAATATATTGCTTAATTTCGACCAACAGGCATCTTTCACTCGTTTGTCTCGTTAGCTCCACTTCCATCCTTACAAAATGCAGCTCATACATGGCCTCATTCCGACAGATCCACAGCGCAGACCCGATTATTGTCATGTAGTTTATCCAGGACAGGAGGTCCAACAGGAGGTCCATTCTTGTAGGAGATGAAAGCAAGTTCCCTCTAAATGGGAAGGTCAACACCAAGAACATCCGAGACTACGCCCAGATAGGACAACCGCGACTTTACTTCAATGCAGATGTACCTGTAGGCTGTAGGTGTCAGATATGCCTTGCACGTTTAGTGTGGTCTCACCATGGAAGGTGACCTTCTTGGACCAAGATTTCTAGCAATACTAGAACGTATTAATGACTTCGTAATTCCAGAATGTGAGCGATTAAAAGTAGATATAGCCAGCCACTGGTGGTTTCAGGATGATGTCCAGCTAACTGTACACGGCTGGTCAGCGATTGTCTTCAGTATGTTTTCTAAGCATAGTGATTGACATAGGACAGCCTATTAAATTCTCACCAAGGTCACCAGACCAGACACCAATAGACTACTTCTTCTGTGGTTACGTCAAATCCATCGTTTATGTTGTACTGTTTGCAATATATCTTAACACCCTCCAACAACGAGTAGAGAAGGCCCTTACGAATATTCCCAGAGGAATGATTGCTCGAGCAATGATGAACATGTACCAGAGAGCAGAAGTTTGTATTCACGAGACAGTATAAAACTTGGCCATAAAATATGATGAAACCTGAGAAATTTGGATACCTAAACAGTTGCAATTATTTAGCCAAGATGTATTTATTTATTTATTAACTCCTTCTAACAGCGGAGGAACTGCCTATTACAGGAATGGGTGTGCCAAATAATGTTCATCTTGAAAATAAGATTTATTTTAAAATTGTATGTTCGATTGATTTAGGCAGCATACGGTAAATAGGCCGTTGCGCTTCTGCTCACGGTCTGTCCAATTGACCACAATACATTTAAACACATTTTAAAACAAAACAGTTATGATGTGCCATTTGATGTTAATTTAGAACATAATATTTTATTGGTATTAAATTGAACATTCGATTGATTATTAATCCCTTCCAGTAATACGGTCAATAAGCCTATTCATTGCCATGGCGCATCCGTTGACGGCATATCCAATTGATCACTGACGTGGTTCCAGAAAAAAGGCCCCTAGAATGAAAACTATACTGGACTGAACCGGGTGATCTTGGTATTATTTTTCATCTAGAAAGATTCCCCATCTATTCAAACTATAATTTTTTTAATCGAAAGGTACTAAAAATAGGTCGTTCCGGTTTTTTTGGATCTCTGTATATAGCAACATTGGGCAATGATTAGTACTATTATAGTTAGTAGTCAATATGTACATAAATAAACAAAGTGAGAAATGAAAGTAACTGGGTAAGAACTACTCTGTACTATGGTGTTTGATGTCCTATGCAGCTAATTTAGGTCAGTCATGTCTGAGGTGAAGCCATTTTCTCTGGACTTGGTAAATCTTCTGATAAAAAACTGACCGTATTTTAAGGTTTTTCGTTAAAAACTTTTTGGCATTGAAAGTACAGAGATTCTTTTGTTAGTATTTGTTGATTGGACAGATGCGGTGCATAAATGGATGCATAAATGATCAAATTAATAGAGAAACATATATAACAAATCTACACAAATCTTTCAAATTAACCTTCAAATGTATGTGAAGATTAACTTATTCAAGTATAATGTGTAGGTGTGGTTCATAATACTCTATGTAAAATCTGTTGTGATTGGCTGATTCTCTGACACAGTTTCTGGATTTGTCCCCTACCTATTTTTAAAATATCTGTACCTAGAGACCTAAAGCCGTTGCTGACAAAAACTGTTGGTGGGAAATGTGCTAATTAGTACAAATTAATTGATATTTAATTGCTTTTTTAGGGTTATGTATACCGCAAAATAAAGCACATTTTAGATTCCTTAGCGTTTGAAATATAAGAATTGGGAACAATCAGAAATTGAACGTTCTAAAGAATTTTACCTTTGAAAAGGTGATTTGTATACCTTAACTTCGATATTTCGATCCTATCTCAAGAGTTGACCTCATCACCCACTCTCAAAACGTATAGGTACACCTCATTTGTCGTATTTACTTGTCTAGTTGCCAATATATTGGACAAACATATTTTGTCTGTAATGGCGGCGGCTAATTTGCATATTTAGGAGTAGGGTTACCACTGATTACCTTACAAATGCATCTATCACAATCCATGACCTTTAAAACATAGGTATAAACACTTCATTTGCTATTTTTACCTGCCTGGTTACAGAGTTGTTGCAGAAAATGGTTCAAAAAGTGTCCAAAATTTGCAATTTGGCGGTTAAGCAAATTATGCGAATTAGACGGTTAAAAACTCAAAATTTTGCTTGGGAACCGGTACCCAACTTTTACCCCAAAATGCCCCTTGATCCTTATACAAGGCTTTTTTTCAGGAAATTCCACTAGACTATAATAGGCGGATCGTTCAAAACTGGTAGTTCGGAAGAAATCAATGCGCAAGTGCAAACGCCCAGCAGCTATACCCTATCGTGTTTGATTTGTACATAGAGGCCCACTGACAAGAATGATGTTAATTGTTGACGTTTTTTAAGGTAGTATAGACCATTTGCAGATATCGAAACTGTTTTACTACTGAATTATTATATATCTTACTAATTTGAAAGTAAATATTGATTGTAGGCATCCAGAAAAAGGATTGCCCAAGATATCCTGTAATTATTCCGAAACATTTAATGTCATTATAAGAAATCACGCCAGACGGCGATCGCGACAAAAACACACCAAGAACAACAAAAGAACAACCGCCCGACGCCGGTTGAAAACGAACGCCGTTTTCCTTGCTTTTCTCAGCATCCATGATTGTAAAACTTCGGACAGGTCAGTTAAACGATTATTTACTATAAAATCCAAATCCACCCATTCCTGATAATTTGGGCAATTACCAATTGTGTATCCTGCCATTGTAAATCAGCAAAGAACAATATTCATATTCTGCCTGCCAACAAGGTAACTACATAAGTAATGGTCGTTCTATAAATTTGAGATGGATAATATTAATGAGATTTAAAGGTTTGCATGGCAAAAGGCAATAAGATAAGTAGTTTGCGGTAACACTATACGGTAATACACTTGAGTGAGATGTGTGGTTCTGAAAAGAACCGGTGGGAACTCAACGTTTCGGACAGTATGCTCTGCCCGTCGTCAGGAGACTGGATACTAATATAAATAATGTCCGCAGCAATGGCATTTAGATAGGGCATTACGTACCACGAAAGGCCTTCTCTCTATCGGTTGGATAAGACTTGGTAAAGTATTTGACAAAATATATCGATAACTTGGTTTCTATGACAACAATTCTCCATGCTTGTCTGGGTATCGGATAGGCAGGTTAAAACCACACTTCTGCTTTCCACCCTAGTACCCAACCAATTTTGTAGCTGAGACTATCAACAATCCATCGCATGGCTGCAGCCACTATACCCAGACCGTTTTGTTATTTCAAGCCAAGTAATTCGGACGCGACCTTATTCGCAAGTCTAATAAGAAGTTTGGTTACAAGATTTATAAAGTGTCTTTAGTTTGTTCAAATAGCTTGTGACATTTCTTGGGGCTGGATGGCTTGTGATTGACTAGTGATTGACTTGTGGGAGATTGTGATTGGTTCGATTCGGGACATTATTACTCACCGTGGCGCCGTAGAATTGAACCTGACTGACTGCCCGCATGAAGACTTCTCTCATCTCCGTGTCATCGTAGTGGAACTCCTCCAGGCGTCGAGGCGGGTCTAGCCGGGCCAGCCCGGGGATCGAAGCGTTCAGGGCCAGGGCAATCACGATCAAGTTGTCGTAAGACTGGGACAAGACGTCTCGTACGCTCAGGTCCGAGTTAACTAACTTATCCAGGTAGGCTCTCTGCTCTTCTGTCGGTTTCTGCACGATGAAACAGGAGGAGAGGCAAATGAATGTTTAATGAATTGCAAAGAAATGTTAGTGATTTCGTTACATTACAATTTGTTGTTGAAGACATGCCATTCAATGTTTCAAAAATGATATGTATAGCAAGGAGTCGTGACTTAACTACTAATTAGTCCTCATTTAAGGCAAAAGGAGATTCAGTACGTTGTATATATAAACGTTAAGCAATCATAAAATGGATTAATTTCCCAACAATTATTGCTTTGTCAACACCAAATTTACAGTGAAATTTTGGAATGTCTATATTTATAATTACGATTCCTCCGAAATTGACCAAGTCGACATCTGCCCGTTTGTAGAACCCATGGACCGCAAGGTGGTATCGAAAAACCTCTTCCAGTTCCTCAGACGTGCAAGTTGAGTTGTTGGTGGAGTTATAGCGCCACCAGCCGTCGTTGATCCACCCATTCAGGATCCAGATGATATGTGGGCCGTATGCGTTTAGCCGATACACCTTTAAAAGGAATTACGTAATAATGTTAAAGGAATGACAATTGTAGTTTTTGATTCCGATTAATCTTACTTAAACCGATTGCTTATTTATGTTATTGGATAAGCTCGAGTTATTATTATAAGTATTTGGTAGTCGAGCATACAATGTACACAAAAAACGACAAGAAACGAGACTTCCAGACGTACCTTGTCCTTGTTTAACTTAAAGGTATGATACACCATTTGCAGATATCGAACATTTTTACTACCGAATGATTAAGAAATATATTTCTTATTTGAAAGTAAATATTGATTGTAGGCATTACTATAGGACTATAGAACTTAGGACTTTTACGTGTGGTTGATTTTGTCAATAATACTCTTTGTTTTTACGGAGATCTGAACCATAATGCGGTCATGATTATAGAACATAACTTTACACTTAATTTTACTATATATAAAAACATGCACGACTGTCTAAATTATTTAATACAAATAGAGACAAATTTTGGGCTCAAAGTTACATGGATGTTCGCAACCAAAGAGCTTGTATGTCCCCCATTATAATAGTCGTTACGTGACCAGCGTTCTCTGTTGGCACAAGCCGCTATTGTTTGCAATTTAAATGTTTACAGCGCCCTCACTTTTGGCAGATGTGTGGTATATTATTGCTATTGGTTTCAAACTGGTTCAAAAGGACGGGCGCGTGCATGCGAAATGCACTAGCAGTTTGCATCCCACGCCATTAGCTGCCATCATGGCCGTAAACGCTTCCAAAATGTTGGAGGAAATCTTCGCAGATAGCGGTTCAGATATGTCTGATGATGAATCTTCTGCAGCAACATCTGACGAAAGTGATGAAGAGCCAACACAAGCCTCTTCCACTTCGTCTGAAAAGCCAAACTACAGGTAAAGAGGTTATAAAAACACACCGTTCAACTCGGCTATTCTCGAAATGTTTTGCATCCGACATTCATAGGCCACCGTACTGTAATGTAACCTTTGCTTTTCGATGTCCTTTTGCAGGGAAAATCATCAAAAGCACTAAACGTTTCAGTTTGCATTGCATAATCCGATGGAATCCAATTAAAAATTGGTGAAAATATTGATTTGTTATTTATTTATTTTTTGATTTATTTATTTGTTATTGATTTAAAAAAAAATTAAAAAACAATTGTTTTTGTTTTTTTGTTTATATATTCTTAACTTTCTATTGATTTTAAATTTGTATCTATTTTTATATAATAATCTTTAAAAAGGAGAGCACCTGGTGTGCTGTTTTGTTTTAACAAAACTGATATTGTTTAGCAATTTCCAAAGATGGTTGGCCAACCGTCGTCCCAAAAAATACTAAACCCCGGATACATCCGTTTGACCCGACCCCCCCCCCCCCCAAAAAAAAAAAAAAAAAAAAAACTAATGTTGTATACTACCCTTAAAGGAAAATGTGCCGTTAAATGAATAGTGTCCCATTAACCTTTCTGACTGTTCCTATTTCAGGTGTGGGTGAAACTAAAGCAAACACCTCTTATAGCAAGCCCCCACTGATGAAATTCAGTGAAGAGATGTACGGAAGATTTCAGTCACCAGTCGCCCATGCAAATCTTCCAGCTCTTCTTCTGCCAAGCAGTGTGGAAGTTGATGGTGGACGAGACCAATCGCTATGCAGAACAAACCGTGTGTGCAGATGTCGCCAATCATCAGCCTGCCTGGACTCCAACTACTGTTCCTGAAATTATGGCATTCGTGGCCTTGCTTCTGTGCATGGATATCAACAAAAGGACTCGCTACAGCCATGCACTGGTCCAGGTCCGAAGTTTTGCGAAGTCCCCTGTATTCGGCGACCATGTCTCGCAATCGATTCACTGCGATCCTTCGATTTTCCACCTTGCCAACAACAGAGCTCAACCAGGTGATGATCCACCTGACAAACTCTCCAAGGTCTGCCCGCTGCTCGACATTGTACTGCCATCCTTTCCTCGCATTTACAAGCCAGGCCGAAACCTCTCACCGGATGAGACAATGATCAAGTTCAAAGGCCGACTTGGTTTCAAACAGTATACATACCACGAAAGTCCGCCAAATAGGGATTGAAATATTTTTCTTTGAACGAGTCAGAAACCGGTTATACGTGTGCTTGGAAGGTGTTCACCGGCTCTCAGCCCACATCAAAGGAATCTAGTCGACCCTCCGTTGGTTATGCTTCAATACACCGCCCACCTAATATTACATCTGCTGGGCATGTAGTCCTCGACCTAATTACAGGACTTGAACATAAGGGACATTTCATTTTCATGGACAATTGGTATACCAGCCCAGCTCTCATCTGCAAGTTGTCACAGTTAAAGTTTGGAGCTTGTGGAACTGCACGCTACGCCACACTGGGGAATCCAGATTGTGCAAACCCAAAAAGGTTACATATGATGAGAGGTGCTGACCCCCAGTTTTACACCAAAGCCGGCCAACTGTGCGTCGTTTGGCAGGATGCCAAGCGTGTAACTCTTCTCAGAAATGTTGGAAACTGCAATATCGACACGAAATACATTCGGAGCAAAAACAGTTTGAGTGGACTTCGTACGATCAAAAAACCTTCTGTCGTTAATGATTATAATAAATACATGGGAGGAATTGATCTCGCAGCAAAAATGTGTCAGTACTACTCGCACCCTCACAAATCGATGAAATGGTGAAAAATTGCTATTTTTGGCATCTGCTTGGTGAATGCTATCATTGTATACAACAGCATCCCTACAAATCAGAACTTTACCACTTTGGATTTCAGGGTCAAGGTGATAGAAGAGCTTATTTTCACTTGGAAGCGCAACCCAGCTCAGCATGTCAGTCAAGTGTCACGTGGTTCCAGCCGCTTTCCGACTCATCACTATCCTGGTAGAATTTCTGCCGTCAAAAAGTGCAACTGTGTTGTTTGCAGTACCAGAACCAAGCGGAAACAAACTCGCATGATTTGTAAACAGTGTGACAAACCAATGTGTGTACTACCATGCTTTGAGAAGTTTCAAAGTCTGTAATGAGCATTCACCTGAGCAAGTTTTATCGCGGCCCCCCCCCCCCCCCCAATTTCAATGTTGGAATGATGGTGTACACACCGCCAACCCAACATTTAGTTAGAGGGGGGGGGGGGGGGTGGCCTTCATTTGAACTTGTAACTGCATCCATAGTATACCCATTTTGTGTGTTTGTGCAAATACCTTCACAGTTCGGATTTCCTTAATTTTGAATAAAATCTAAGTAAATATAAGTAAAATCTAAGTATTTTCGAAGAAAAACTTGAAATTTTCTCACTCCTAAATTAGTGTTTCTTCATAAGATTTACACTTCTTGGTAGTTGTCAAGTCATATTAAGGGCAAAATAGTGGGGGTGAGATATGGAATTCTTTCCACCCCTTCCAAAAAAACTTCTCACAGGCCAATAATAATTAATCTAATAGTCATTGCTTTGGGGGTACTGTCATTCCATTATGATTCAACACAACTTCAAAGAAGAGTGGCCTTTCATTACTTTGCCTTGCGAGGGCGCTATACACTAACACTTGGCAAAAAGTGCTTGTTCACTTACTGGTCATATCATGTATATTACTGTGGTAACCTAAGTATAGTGACAAAATATGCCTTGGCACTGAAAGGGTAAACCTAAACGTACAAGTTGCAACGTGATTAGGTCATTACGAGAGCCCGGCCCCAACAATTCCTGTACTGCATGTGCGCTGACGTACGTGAGCTAACGTCGAAATGGGCGACGACCGCCTTATACTGCATGTAGTCTACGCTTTTAGAAAGACTAGCGCGTGAACGAGAACAATGGAATTACGTACGTATGACGTAACTATAATTGTTTGTTCTCCTTTTCCCTGCATTGATATATTGTTCACATTTTGCAAATTGAAATGAACAATTATATTAATTTAAACGCTTTTATATACATTTCAGTAAAAAGAACAGCGTCAAAACAAAGTATTTTAAGAAAACAACTCGCTTCACACGTTGAAGCTCCTATACGATGTGCCCAGAAGTTCGGTTTCTCGTAAAGTCTCGTACGTTCTCGAGGTCAACTTACACGCTCTATATTCAGTGTTTGGTTCCCAGGCGTTCACGAATGACGCAAAACAGCGAGAATTGTGTATGATGTGAATTACAACCACGAACACCCCAAATGTTAATTGTGACAGTCGGTAAGGTTATGTACTCAGGTGTGAGCACAAAATGCTGCGTTGCGTTGTGATTTTATGTTTCCACTTCCCTTTACAAAAAATTATAATAATAATGTACGTACAAAAAACGTTAAAGTGTTGCCATGGTTATTGCAAGGTCACTCTGAACAGAGAAAGGTAAATAGGTTTCCACAAGATTACCTCGATTGGTCTTGCTCGTGGGTTACAATACATGTAGGCATGCTTCGAAAGAGCGCACATTTGTGTACAATTTGGTAACAATTAGCATTATGTCAGCGTCTTGATATAGTCAGCATGTGAATAGTAGTGCCAAGCGCCATTAAATTGTTTTGCCCGAGGTAGGATTTAATAAATTTAAATAAAACTCTAGCAGCTACAGAATGTAGCATGGAATTCAGACTCTATGAACTACGGACTCATTGGTAGTATTGCGCATGCCTACGTAAAGATAATTCGAGAGTGATCGGTCACATGAGAGGGTTTATCCTATAATAGGGAAAAGGAGTCCGATTTTCACACGAGTCTGATTTTCATATAACACCGAGCCTTACAAAAGTCAATCCTATAATTACGTATACGGCAGTTTGGATTTGATTGTCTTGTCATGTATACTTGTACAACAAACACAGTCTCTAGATTGTGCAAAACCATTTGATGGCTTTACATAATACTCTGTCCCACAACATCCTCTTCAGCATAAACGGAAACTAATGCAGACTATAATGAGCGCTCAGATTTTGCGTCTATTTGATCTGCTCTTGAAATTTGGATTAGAATCACAAACTTAAAAGGCAGGCAGGAATGGAGTGAGATAATGTCAAGCCGGTGTCACATGAGAATCAGACTCATACTTAGGCATGCGTAAACTTTAACGAGTCCGTATTTCATAGAGCCTGAAACTCACGCGACACCGGTTTTCTTCATAGATTCTAAAATACGGCGGCCTGTATAATGTAAGCATTCACTGAATTAGGCTAAATATTTTCCCAACTTAAATGATTATCACGAAGCTTAACAAATGTGTAGATATATAGTAACTTAGTAACTAGCAGTTATGCGCGCATATGACACGACGATATATAATAATTATATCATAATGTCTATACAAATGCATCAAGTATTTTTGGGGAAAAGGGACCTTTTTCCTCCATTTTCTCTTAAAAAGTAAGAACGAAAGAGACTATACTATGTTTTTATTTGGCCTAACATTTTCTCATTTTCCTATCAAACTTGTTTAAAATTTGAAATTAAACTGTTGATAAATACCATTTTCCATTTATTATAAATCCGTTTTAATTATCATTACTCATTAATAGTAATTATAAAAATGCTACGAACCACGAACATGGCAGTTTCGTGATTTGGTTTTATATTACAATTTTCATGCCGTGATAAAGTCACGCTTTTCCAGGAATGATTTCAATATTTAGAATACTAAAGAAGATCTAATGCGATTATGAACCTATGTTTGCAAAAGATCTAAATGTTATAATGGAATTTTTTTAATTTTCAAACTTTTATGAACTACAAATGTCGTCAGTTCTGATTGGTCAGTTGCTGCGTAATGCGATTACTGTAAGATAACAGTAGATTCTCTGTAAATAAACAACACTTTGTTGGTGTTCATGTATATTGACACAAAATGTTGTATTTTGACAAAATAATCTTGTAAATATGGTTGTATAAATTAACGTTAAAACATTAAGACTAAAGATGCGTGATATTTTCTAGGTCGCGGTTCCATAATTTTACGTTCAAAATGCGTTAACCTGAAACACAGCGATGATTTGGTTTTGTTTACAGGTGGAAAACCGTAATTTTAAGATTTTTGTTTTGCATTTAGCAAAAATCGGTTATTAAGTTATAATGATTGCATGATTCATCTAACAATCCGCAAGGCCCCGGTTTTTTTTCATTCCACTATTAAACCTAAACGTTGTTTCGTCCCTTGAAACGGCTAATTAGTTTATCAAGACCAGTCTAAACACGTACACACAACCTCATCAGAACACCTCCAGTCGGCGCGACGGATTTCAGGCGGTTTTTCTCTCTTTCTTGCATGCAACGTGTGTCAGCAGCAAGGAGCATACAATCTGGTACGTTCTTGGGTGTTTCTTAGCTACCTAGATACGAAGAAGTGTGTAATAATGACTAGCGCAGCGACAGCTGTATATACCTACCTATTATAGCTGGATGCTGGGGAGTACTTCACTCCTGGGATTTGCTCACGGTATAAATTCGACGTTTGAAGCACTGCCGATCTTTTGCCGCTCAGAGTGGCAAGACCTCAAACATCGAACTTCTGGCGTGTCTAACCACGGACCATTTGTGTTGGTCATTATTTGAATTATAGACAGGATAGAAGTTCGACTATTGAAGCAAGCCTGACCGTAAATGCATTCCCAACGTATAAGATATTGTAAACCTCATTGAAGTTATCTTGTGCCGTTAATTCAAACGAATATATTTAATATTACCCCGCTTCAGACCACGCAAATATACATACAGACCAGCAATAGGGTTAAAAATTACATTTTTGGTAAAGTTTAATCCTCTTGCCTGTTAGTTTTTCCTTAATGCACACGACTTGTAAAGATTATAGGTAACGGAGGACACGAACTATAGCAAATAAGCTTGGCGCGGAAACGCAAACACGTTGAGCAAACGGAGACAGATTTGACTGGCGAGAACACAGTCTAGTAGTGTGTCTTTCAACAGTTTAGATCGCTCAACCCAGAACGGTGCTTGGTGTTCCTTTTGTAAATTTAAACGGTTGGAACAACGACAAAAGTCGTGATTGTCTCTTCCTGCCTCGTTGGTTAACGTACGGTCACGGGGAAGTCATTAGCTCCCATAGAAATAGCTTGTAAAAAATAAAATTTAAACAATTTTAATGCACCAATGTCAATTGATACTGCTAACAGTCATTATTCGTGGTATACGCCATTGCGTCGACAGCAAGCTATCATCGACAACAGGCTTTAATTGCTTATTCTAAAACCGGTGTGATATATCAGACTCCTGTGAAAATCTGACCCCTTTGACCTAAATTGGGTAAACCTTTCACGTGACCAGTCATTTTCACCTAATACTCTCCAAACGTAAAAGAGTGAAAAACTCACTTTCAAAAAGAGTGAGTTTATTATAAAACTACTCAAAAGGAGAGTGAAATAGAGTTTTTCAGAGTGAAAACAACTCTACAAAGGGTAAAAATCGTTTCAAAATAGTAAGTGACTATTCACTCCTTCGAGGAGCCATATGGAGGACACTCCTTTTTTTGAGCTGTCCTTTATAATTACGGCTCCTCAAATAAAGAGTTTTAGGGTTCAAGGGTTTTATAAAAATTCACTTTTTAAAGTGAACTTTTTACTCTTTTACATTAGAGTAGGCATACGCAATTCTACCACGAGTTCAGATTAGTCTAAAATTCACGCTACACACCAGTACTAGCATTAAGAAGACATTGTGTTACAAGACTCGTTTTGTAGACCGGAGATCGATCGGGAAAATGATGGACATACCTCACAAAAGAACTTGGATGCTGGAATCTCGTAGAAGCTGGCGAATATAACTCTGGCATCGTGCTTCTGCGTGACAAACAAATACAGCATTTTGTAACAGCCGTCGGTATACAAACATCCGAAGCAACCGATTCTGAAGTTGAAAACAAGTCCTCACAAACCAATCACAAACCAAATCAGAAGCCAATCACAAGCCAATCACAAGCCAATCATAATTCAATTACAAGCTGAGTCACAAGTCGATCACAAGTCAAACATAAGTTACCCACAAGACAGACGATACCTGGGGTTAAACAAACACAGGGCTAATAACCCAAAACATGCATCAAATTGGGCTGCCTTGGTTTTGTAATGCCAAATTTGACACAGAAAATTGGTTCAATATTCAACCTCAAAAACTGGGTGAAAACTCTACCCATAAACCGGGTCCAAACCTCGTCAAAATTCGGCCACATAACCGGGTCAAAATTCGACCCCAAAAGGGGGTCAAAATTCGACCCCCAAAACTAGGTCGAAATCCGACCTGCAAAATAAGTCACTATTTCCCCAATGACCTTTAGAGTGTAGTTAGTGAACTGTTTATCATGGATGAATTTCGACATACAATTCTACAGACGGAACTCACCACCAGATTGTTGATTTGCGAGCGATGTCGGTCTTTGTCATTGACTGCTTCCACTGTCAGTACGGTTACACCACCATCGGCCAGTGTCTCGGCCAAGTCTTTCGAGTTCTGTTGACATCAAACAGTTTGGTTGAGAATGTGTTTAAAATAAGATAACATTTGATTATCTCCTCACTAGTCCACCGCTATGCCCTGGGTTCGAATTGTTTGCAATTGGTTGCACATCCACGAACGGATGCAGATCCAGCTAGTCTGGTTCCCTGATCCGACAATTCCCCACGTCTATAATTGCTCTGTTTCGTTTCATTTAGGGTAAGGGGACCAGAATATAATTAACAGCATTCTTGTTTTACTTGTCGTTTCCAACATCTATAAACACAAAGGTGTTCAATGGGTCTTTAGATTTTGAGAACTGTTGCTGTTTCAAGCGAAACAAAATAATGCACAACTGACAAATAGTATACTATAACTTAAAGCATACTGCTTGTAATGAAGGCCATTTTGGTTTGAAAGCGCAGGCCAAAGATGCAATTATGTCTCACCGATCGGAAGTACTCGATGTCTTCGAAGACGATAGCGGCCCGAGTCCAGCCCATCTCCTTCATGAGGGCTAGACGAGGCTGGTTTAGCTCGTCCTCCTCCAGCCCACAGCGAACGGTCAACGGGAACCGGGTCTTGTTAGGTAAGGTGGGCGAGTTGGCCAGGGTTACCTAGGTAGGGAAGATTGGAAAGACATGACCCCATAGCAAGGTGGCGCTGTTAATTTTACCCGTTTTGATCAAAAAAAGGGCAAGCCCACCTCCACCACCCAAGCCAAAAATACACATACAGTGGATGAAGAATCCTTCTACCATTTTGGTCGAGTAGCTCAGGACCCTATTTTGGTATCTTCGAGAAAGACTCCCAATTCGGTATATCTATTTGGCCAGGGCACTCTGTAGGCCTATAGATTGAATAAGGAAACTAACCGGAGTTGGATTTGAACCGGCGACATCTAGACCCCTATTAGCCGGTGGTCATTCGTGGGATCAATGGGGTCACGATTAAGTTCTGGAAGTTTGTTCCAGAATATTAAGGCTTGTTAGTTGTTACATTCCTCAAAACAGTCTGGAATATTTTCTATGTATTGCCTGTAAACAGCTCGTATTCAGTCATTTTACGAAAGAAAAAAAAACGTGCTGAATAGGCCAATGTTAATAATAGGCCTACTGTGCTAAACAATTTTTGACTTATTATGTTGTGCTTGAATACGGTGCTTCAATGCATGTCGTTCCAGAAATTCCATCTTCTGATGAGGGAGTAGGCGGCCATTACCTGTATAATGTTGTACTCGGCAGCAACTTCGTTGACGACGACAGCCACGCTCGAAAACATTGGTCCCCAAGCCATCAGGATTGGAGAGCCCGCATAGACAAAGTCATACAACAGCCGTAGGCCTCTGTGTGGGCTGCCCTGAAAGAAATGAAAAACACATGTAACAGATGAGATTCAAGTATAGGTTTTCCCGACTATTTTTGCTAAATTAGCTTTTAAGTTAATCTTGATCGTGGCCAATTTGAAGCGAATTAGCTCTCTGCTGTCGTTCCCGTGGTTGGTATTAGATTTCACGCGTTCAAATTCGTTTTCATATTATTATTCATGTTTTACTCGTCCTACGTTAAAGTTTTGGGCATTCGGTTTAAAGGTAATGCTAGGTTCCCACTATCACGATTCGCGCCACGATTGAAATCGTGGTCTTAATCGTGGAGTAATCGTGGTGATCCTATCAGATCTTATCAGATCTTGAGGTCAGTCGTGGCAATCGTGTTGATCGTAGTAAATTTGTGGACGGTTCAAAAATGTTCTACGATCAACACGATTAATTTTCAATCGTGATCATCGAATCAGATTGTAATGGATCGTAACAAAGCGCGACAGATCGCATCTAATCGTGCTTCCAAATCGTGGTGATCGGGATCAACCTTGGACAAGACAAACACCACCTCTGTTGAGATGTGCTGCGATCTGATTGTGGGTTGTAGTCTTCACTCTGTAAAAGTTCAAGAAACAATGAAGTCCATGGTCAGTCGGGCTGTATATATACCCGTCGGGGTCCAATCGTGGCTCAAATCGTGATCACTCTTGATCCCGATCGTGAAAGACATCGCGACCACAACCATATCTGATCGCAACAGAGCGCTTCGGTTCGTGATGATCGTATTGGAACGCATCGGAACGTATCTGCACGTACCATATCGTCCTAAATCGGGGACCCCGATCGTGCTGGTCGTGTCAGATCGGGACCCAATCGGGGACTCAATCGGGACAATCCTATCTGAACGTATCTGATCGTATCTGAACGGGAGACCAGATCGTGACAGATCGTGTCACCTGAAATTGACCAATCGTGACTATATCGCATCCAAACGCACCAAATCGTACCAGAACGTATCGACTCGTATCCAAACGTGAAATTTCAGAAAAGGAAACGAAAATTCCACGATCAGCTACGAATGACCAATCGTGGCGTTCGTAACAGATCACACGACAGTGGGAACCTAGCATAAGATATACCATTTGCAGATATCGAAAATATTTACTACTTAAAGGTAGTATACACCATTTGCAGATATCGAAAATATTTACTACAGAATTATTAAGAAATACCTTACTCAATTGAAAGTAAATAATGATTCTAGGCATTCAGCAAAAGGATTGCGCTAGATATCCTGTAATTATTCAAAAAAAATGAATTTTATAAAGAAAAATTCGCGATCGCCGGACGGCGAGCGCGAAAAAACAAAGATAACATAAAAATAACTGCTCGACCCCGGTTGAAAACAAACGCTGTTTTCGTGCTTTTCTCGGCATCCATGATTCTAAAACTTCGGACAGCTCAGTTAAACGATATTTACTATAAAATACAACCCCCCAAATCTACTCATTCGTGATAATTCAAGCAATGACCAATGGTGTATACTACCTTTAATATTTAATTTTTAAGAAATAGGCCTATCTTACTTATTTAAAAGTAAAACATGATTCTAGGCATCCAGCAAATTGTTTGTGCTAGATAACCTGTAATTATTCCAAAAAATATAATTTTATAAAACAAAATTCGCGATCGCAAGACGGCGATCGCGAAAACACTTAATAACAAATGATGTTTTTCGTGCTTTTCTCGTCATCCATGATTGTAAAACTTCGGACAGGTCAGTTACACAAAATTTACTATAAAATACGACCCCCCAAATCCACCCATTCATGATAATTCAAGCAATTACCAATGGTGTATCCTACCTTTATAAGTGGTCGTTCAATTTATTTGCATAAGATTTTCGTTTTTATTTTCGCTCATTCTATTCAGCACTTTCTGCATTCAAAATAAAATATCAGGAGATGCGAAGTTCTTTTTAGTTTTTCACCTTTTTTAACATTAGTATTATAGTCTTGTTTGTAATATTTTTGTGTTAATTGTTTTTGTTTAAGTATCTGTCTTTAACTTAACCCAATAGGGACAGGTACGAAAGTCGACTTAAAAACAATAAACTTCGGCAACATTAAATGTAGGTAATCATTTCCCCTTTTTTCGCGTAGGCCTATACACAGTTTGGTGTATGTTTTTAATTGTTACTTTTTGCTCCTTGATTGAGATCTGAGTGTTGTTATATCTCTGTTTTTCATACTTTATTTCTTTAATGGATTTTTCTTTCGATGTGCAAAAAAGCAGGGGAAAGTAACAAATTTTGTTATTTTGTCGCTGATCTTGATATGGCAGAATTTGTGAGAAAGGTTGTCATGTACTTAATCAAATTAGACTAAGACATCGATAATTCTAACGAACGAATGAACATCATGAACCGTTTTTTAATATTTCTTGGCGTATATTCCATAAATGCTTGCCTAATGGTGAATTCGAATGGCCAAACTGGCGCAACTGAAAGCTCGAGCGAATTTGAATGACCCAACGTGAAATTGTAATTTGAATGCATTTTGTTTTAAAGGTAAGATACGCAAAATACGTTTGTGATACTGCGCATGCCTTGTGAGGTTCCAACCAGGGAAAGTGTAAGGCGATAAGATTTTACAGAGTCCAAATTAAATGTGATATCGGAAAAGTGTTTAAAACTGGCCCCAATGTTTTGTCATTCGTTTAAAACCGGCTACGTGATGGGCTCTTGACCAATAGAAATTAGTAAACTGTCTAATGTATTTATGAATGAAATTGATTGGTAAAATTTTTAAATTGAAATTGAAACTAAGAAAACCTGTATTATATACGCATTTATACTTAAAGGTAGGATACATCATTGGTAATTGCTTGAATTATCATGAATGGGTGGATTTAGGGGGTCGTATTTTATAGTAAATAGCGTTTAACTGACCTGTCCGAAGTTTTACAATCGTGGATGCTGAGAAAAGCAAGACAAACTGCGTTCGTTTTCAACTGGCATCAGGCAGTGCGGGGTTCTTATGTTGTTCTTGTTTTTATCACATCGCGATAACTTTTCGGAACAATTACAGGAAATCTAGCGCAATCATTTTGCTGGATGCCTACAATCATTATTTACTTTCAAATAAGCAAGATGTTTCTTAAAAACTCGGAAGTAATTTTCGTGTATATCTTCAAAATGGTGTATCCTACCTTTAAATTGAATCTTGCAAAATGCAGTTGCATGCTTTTACTATGAACATTTAACAATCTACTCAGTCTGTTAATTGAAGGTTGATCTAAAACGTGTATCCAAATTTGTGCGGAAATGGGTGATTCGTCATCAATTTGGCTGCCAAATCTATTAAACTGACCGGAAAAACTTATAGTATCTCTAAACCGAGTTTCTCGTGATAAAAATGAACCAAAAAGGAACTTGTTATTATATACCAAATATGAAATATCTTCACTTTATTCCGCTTGTGCTTTAAGATATGTACACCCTAAAAACAGATTGGTTGAAAATAACTAATTGATTGGTAGATAATGTGTCCAACCAATATATTAGTCAATTTTAACCAATTATTGGTTATTTTAACCAATATTTTTGTTAAAATTACCAATATCATTGGTTGGACAGTATCTACCAACCAATTGGTTATTTCAACCAATCGGTTTTTAGGGTGTAGAGACATTGGAAAATTGAACTGAATTTCATAAAGAATCCTTGATCAAAACGAGAACAAAAAGACCAAAGGTGGTTTTGTGTGGCCGTATACAGGCATAGGCCTACTATACGAGATTTAAATTGTTAAATACTGCACGAAGTACCAATGCACTGGGATTACCCTGACGGCTGAATAACTAGCCGGCTAAATAAGAATCATGTTCCGCTCATTAAGGATACGATTCAAAAATAGAAACGGCAGCTTTTGAATTCGAGGCGTTAGCAACTGAATCACTTATATTGTGCATAATGCCTTCGGTTTGTATATACAGGGTGTATACAAATATATACAGTATATATATAAAAGAATATAATAACTAACATCGATAATATAGATATGGTTTCAAAGATACTGGTTTCCACTTTAAAATGAGACATCAAACGTCCAAATCTGACAGTGTTTGACAGAGTTATGAATACATTTCCAAGAGGGGTCAAATTGACCATGGGACCAAGGTTTTCGATTTTGTGGTGGAGGTGTGCTTGTCCGGGTTGGGTTTTTTGGGCCACCTTTTTTAGGCCTATCCACTGAGCTGTAACTTTAACAGTGAAAAACCATGGCATTGTTTTAACCACGAAGCATGATTTCGTCTATACAGGGCGAGTCAAAAAGAAATGTTCCGAATTAGGAACAAAATAGTTCAGGAATAATGACGACTAGATACAGTATAATTATCAACAATAACTGTGAATATATATTCCACATGAATTGCATATTCTATTCCCAAGTTATGCCTATTGTAATACAAAGACCACAACACAAGTCATAGCTTTACATCTCCAGAAGAAAATCGAATTTTCAAAGGAAAGAAGACAAAAATGTCAATTGTTTGCATAAAGAATACAATCTTATCAGGATGTCTTCAACGACGTATCAGATCCAATATAGAGGATCATTTTGTTTTAAAGCGTTGAGGTTTTATAATAATTCGGAGTTTCGAAAGAGCAATGTTTACCTCGGTCCAATTCCATCTCATCCGGAGTTCATACCCATCCAGTATACCATCCAGGTCATTGATGTGCCCGACTGCCGCCAGCACCGACTCGTCCACTTGGCCGAAGAGTTGGTTTTTCTCGACAGGCAACATCCCTCCGACGTAGATGGGAGTCCGGCGGGGCACGGTATCGCCGAAGCGGGGCTGGGTGGTGTTCACCGCCGGAGAAACGCACGCGTCCTCGGCGGCAGCAGCTCCCCCGCAGGATGCGGTGAAGGCCAAGGACAGGTAAATTAACAGAATGACGTAAACTTGGACGCACATCGCTTCAATGATAGGCACGGAGTAGCTCGTTAGAAGCTAAACATACAACAATCACTGATAAACAGAATGCCGTCAATTATGCTGTTCCTTGAGAGAAGTCGTGTACAGATATGATACCACGATTTCAGTTGCACTATTTTCTTCGTTCAGTTACCACGCAATATTGTTGTATAATATCGACCGTCTACGCATGCGTTTAATAGCCGTGATTGAAACAAACAATGCTCTCTTCAGGCGCGGGTTGCGTCAAAAAAAGGTAATGTATTCCTTGAAATGCCGAGGTTGGTTGTTTGTCTTCTCATCAGGCTTTATACATTCCTTTATCTGGGCCCGATTTGAGTTAATTGACATTTTTCTTGACATTTTGCTCGTAACCTGTTTTCGCTTAGCAAATATTTTCTGAGCTTAGCATTGGTTGTTATAATACCAACAGTAGCTCAACAAAATTAGCCTCAAAACTTCATTTTTATTTCAAGGAAAACATTGAGAAAACCACGGCGAGGCGCAAATTCGGTAAATGGTTAAATAACTACTTAATATCGGGAGAGATCTCCTAGCAACGCCAGCATGTCGCGCATCAATAACACCCGACAGTGTGTTGGACTCGGAGACCGGGGTGGATACCTTGGGGAGCCCGAGCTTCCGGAGAAACTATGATAGGTTGCCTGCCAGCACAAGGCGCGATATACGGCATAGGGAGATCCGCTGCCGCGCTCCTGTTGAACAAAGTGGCTGTCTACGTCGCTTCCTCGTTACTTGGATACCGCGTGCGCATATCAGTATTGGTTTTCCAGGCTATTTTACAACATTGTTTTTATTGAAATTCAACAACTCTCACATTCAATTTCGTCACAGACAACAAGATCAAACCAATTTAGTCATGTATCATTAAATGTCAACGTTTGGGCACCCTTTTTAAACACCAGGTCGAAAATATTCGTCATTATAATATCAAATTTGTCTAAGCAACAGCTTAGAGGATTTTGATCTGTAATGACGGATATTCCCGAGACAATGTTTAAACAGAATGACAAAAATTTGGAACTGAATCTTAAATTACTAAATTGGTTTGGTGAAAGCTTGTGAAAATGTTTCCTCGGACGAAATTGATTGTGATAAATAGTGAATGTGAATAAAAAATGTGTTAAAATAGCTGGGAAACCATAGGTTTTTTCCGGGCGATATCGGGAAATGTGCACATTAATTTGTAAAAGATGCATTCGTTTTCGTACGAAATACGTTCACATTCCCGTTTTTCATTTAACAACTGCTAATTAGTTTTCCATGAAGGTGCATTCAGTCGTAAAACATCAGCGTACGATTTACCGAATACGCACTGAATTTAGTATCGATAATTCAGTTTAGCGCGAATTCGAATGCACCCCCGCCATCCTGTTTTTTTTTTTAAATATATAAGCAATCGATTTTGTTCAACGTGCAGCCGATTTCCTGCGCATTTAAAACAAATGTATGTCAAAGGCTTTGGAACTTATTAATGTGTTAACCAAAGTAACATAATTATGGGGAACTGAACCAGGGGCCAATTGCATGAAGCTGCTAACCACAAACAATGTCTTGCTCAGCCTGAATCAGGTTACCACCCAAAACGGCATAGGCTTTTCATGCTAAGCAATAACCTGCCGAATATCAGTCACAAACAATTATACATCACCTGAAAGTTTGGTTCGTAACCCTGCTTTTACAAAGAAATAATTGTCATGCTAAGAAACTGTTTGCGGCCCCATGAAATTGCGCGATTTCCATACAATCTCCGCGCAGCCTCTGTACGGCTTTGTTCAGGCTGCGCCTTCCCCCGAGGGCCCGTACGGAAAATCGCACGATGCTCGTACACAATGTGAACACATAATACGCCGTAGCCCGTAGCCACCTACAATGCCTCAAAAATCGTACGAAAAATCGAAGACCCATTTATCGCACGGCGCCCGGATGTGAATCGGGCATCAGTTTTATAGCTACCGTGTCCTATAATATTATATTATAATTCATAATTTTGTTACGGGGGTTTAAGACTTACGGTGCAATAAAAAGACACGTTTCTTATAACTAAAATGTATTAAAATCCGGCATCTTGGGAATTTTCTCTGTTGATTGGGATGATCAATAGATGACATTGGATGATCTATACATATTGTTTAGGCTACAACATTTAAAGAGGGGTACATTGAGGCGATTTAATATTATTAGGCCTACTATATTTATATTTGTATATGATATAGGCCTAGTTGTATTATTTCTTTTATGGTGAAATTCAGAAGGGAGTAAAAACTTGAAATGAATAATAAATTGCACAACTTGGTCCTGGGTGTATCTTGTATACATTTTATGCATAGAGGAATAGTCATTAAGATAATTTATTAGAACGAGTAGTTTTGAACTTCTGAAGTGACAAAGATTTGTAATATTCTGAAACAATTCGAGCGATTCACAATACATAGAAGCTGCCGTTGGAGGCGCAAATCCTACTATACCCGCAGTGCATCATGGGAAAAAGTCGGCATCAGTTTGAAAAACGGTATTCATTTTGCATGACCTCATCAGTTTTTACGTCTTTTTGGACGCGCACGATTAAAGTTCCAATTTTTTTTCTGCAAATAACAATGTTTTAATCAACGACGCTTCCGGATACATTTATGTTTGTGTTGTACCTCGCGTGGACAATGAAGAATATATATTTCACTACAGTATGATGTACGGAAGTAGTCGACCGTAAAGTTTAAAAGTGGCTCTTTTGAGTCAAACGCTTGGTGGCGCACTGCATTGTGAATCGCCCGAATTATTTGAGAATTTGACAATGCAAGCTGTTTCAGTTTAAAAGCAGAGATGGACAGTCTGTATTGAAAGTTAAAGTACTGTCCGTTTTAGAACACCATACGCTCACTATACAGGACCCAATTTCTTGGCTCTGCTTACCGTCAGCGAAAAATCCCTGCTTATCGTAGCAGAAAATTCCGTGCTTACGATAAGCGTATTTAGCGCGTTAGCGAGGAATTGTGGCTTCTGCGCATGCGTACATCCCGTAACTATGAATTCTGTGCTTACAGGGTTAGCACAGAATTGTTTTGCTCGCGCGGTTAGCACAAAATGGTGATTGTAAGCGCGGAATCTGTGGTTAGCAGAGCCAAGAAATGGGGCCCAAGTCTGATCCAATTGAAGTGTTGGCACAAACGGCTCAATTTGGAAGCGCAGGAATTTGTGCAGCTGTGCGTATATTCTTGTTTGTTGGATCACCTTAATGGACTGTTTGCCTTCATTATTTGACCCCCTTAATGGCATTTTTTTAAGATGTCGGAGTGTCGGGGTTTGAAAAACTTCATATTCGGTGTGTGCAGATTATAGCTTCCCAAGAATGACCAGTCGAGAATGACTACTGGTGCTATCAAGGTAACCAAAATCGCAGTGGCGGTTCTAGAGGGGTGTTCGGGTTGCAAACAAACCCCATATATACAGCCATGGACTAATGTTATGATATCGCTAAAATAGGGTCACAATAATATAGGTTTCCCGGCTATTTGTAAACATTTTTCATTTAAATTTACCAACTCTCACATTTAATTTCGTCAGAAAAATAAATCACACAGTTTTTCCAAACCAATTTAATCATTTATCCTTCAATTCAACGTTTTAGTCACACTATTTAAACATTGTCTCGAGAATATTTGTCATTACAGATCCAATACGTCAAAGTTGTTACCTAAAAAGACAACATTCAGAGATCAAATTTGTCTTTATAACAATCAATTTCAAACTTAGATTTAATACATTAGTCTGATGTGTGTGCTTGGCTCGAGCAAACAACGGACTAATTGATTTAACATAATTTTGTAATTGTATTAAAAATTACTTAATTGGTTTGGTAAAGGCTTGTGAATTTTGTTCTCGGACGAAATTGAATGTGAGAGTTGGTGAATTTAAATGATTTGTTGTGTAATAGCCGGCAAAAATGTTAGACCGCTGTCTATAGCTGACAGACACATCCCACATTTCCTTCGAATGGCATGGCCGAAGCATTTAAATTTAAAAAACACATTTCCCGTGGGCATGCTCCTAGATTTCTTTAGCAAGCCATCACTATATTACCCCCCCCCCCCTCGTTTTTTTTCAAAGTAGATCCACCTCCAAGTCGTCTTCTCGATGTAATAGCGCCCTAGCCACATGTTCAGCTGTTGGAACAGCCAACTATTCTATTTTCCATAAACGCTTGTTTTTGCAGTAGAACTTGATTGAATAACGAAGTTCCGAAAATATGTTTTTAACTCATAATCTGTGTATCTAACCAAATGATGTGCCCAAAGGGTAAACACGGAAGGATATTACTTTTGAGAGCTTTACAAAAACAGGCCACGCTTTCAAAGTTTAGGAAGCCTATGTTTTGATCCATTGAGGAAACTGTATATAGCATTTTTTACAAATTTGTGCCGAGCAATATATTACACGACATCCTTCTGGTCTCGACTATAACCCCGTAAACCATTAAACAGACTAAGCAAGGGGGAACCTTGGTTAATCATTGCGGTATCATGTAATGTGTAATTTTGCGAAGTTTCTGCCGGTCACCTGCGCCAATCAAGAAGCAAAGAGAATGAACATATTCAGTCAGCAACGAGCCGGAGCAGCAGCCGTGTACGGACGTGGGAACGGACGTGACATGGTAACCTGGCAACCGAGAGGATGATTGAGGCACACAAGGAGAACCATAACACAATATAAAACAAATAAGGATTTAAACGAGAAAGTGGATGGCACCATCCTGTCGAAGTAGGTATAATAGAATTCGGGCTTGTATTGCGCCACAAGACGTTTTATTGGGCCCAAGGTTAAAGCATTTTATTAATTTGGTCTTTTGTATAAGGTAAACTAAACCTTTTGAAACTGTTCAACAAAAGTATCAAGCCAAACTGTTCAAAAGCTTACTTGATGTAAACGTATTAAATATTCCTTCTGGCATGCTGTCATTTAAAAGAAAATAATACAAGAAGTCCAAAAATGTTTTTAGAAATTTCCATTGAGTTGTAACTTCCATTGAGTTATAAATTGAGATCGTAGAATATTATTTTCTCGGAATATACAGCATTCGCAGAGCTAAAACTTCGTCAGGTTAGTTGTCAAGCACCATTCCTTAGATTTTGAGAACTTTTGCTGCTTCAAACGATAACAAATGCACAACTGACAAATGGGATACTATAATGCCGTAATGAGCTTGGGCGTTGCCACCGGTAGCGAATTTTTTTCCCCAAACGACAGCGCCAAAGAACTGGTTTTTAGCGCATCTGATTGGCTATCTGTTACGCCATGGTAGTAAATTGTACTCTCAATTTATTGACCCTAGGATTCTCAACTTATTGACCCTAGGATTCTCAACTTATTGACCCTAGGACTCTCAACTTATTGACCCTAACCCTAACCCTAACCCCTTTTGACCCTAGGACTATGGGCTTTTGTTACCCTAGTACACGTCATGCAATGCGACACATGGATGAATGGATGACGTATAATGTTAAACAACCAATCAGATGCGCTAAAAACCAGTTCTATGGCGATGTCGTTTGGGAAAAAACATTTCGCCAACCGTTACCTATACTGGTACATAGAAATTGCATGTAAAACAGAAGACAAGACTCACAATTACCTTTTTTAATACTTTCTGGTTTAAAATATATGTTTTCCCGGACGATATCGGAAAATGTGCACTTTCATTAATGGTAAAAAGATACATTCAATTTCGCGCTGATTTTGAGAACGACGTATATCCGGGTTTCATTTGTGCAAAAACGAGCATTCGGTTTCTTTTTGTTTCATTCAGATAAATGAATGTGCACACACGTTTCATTTCAGCGGTTACAAAAAACGTGATTAGGCTTTCGGTTTGACGGATGCGTGGCCGTTTATAGGTTTTCTCGGTCATTCAATTTTGTTTTATGACTAGTCAAATTGTACTGATTTAACAAAATAATCATTCATTTTAACAATTAAAAAAGCAGCATTCAAATTCGCAGGAGCTTTTTCGAGGCGCGTGTTTGATTTGGTCATTCAAATTCATTTTGGGGGCAGGCATTTCTGTAATTTGCGCAATCTAAAAAAAGGCATAAATACGATTCACTTAGGGTGGGTTTTCACGGGGGTTTTCACGTTTTCAGCATCCCGGGTCGTGATTTGCTCGTGATTTGCCCTCCAAAATGTCTTAAAAGCTTCGTCATATGCGCACGACCTACTCACGACGTGCGGAATGTTTCGCAAAATCTTCGTGAAACCCCAAACAGATTACAAAAGCTTGAAGAATGTCTCGCGCATGTCTCGCGAAAGCAGCGAAGTTCGTCTGATCATTTCTCGAGCTATTCACGAACTATTCGCGTACTTCTTGAGAACGCGAGCCTTTTGCAAGATAATCGCGCGACATAATTATTCACGAATGTCGCATGGGTGTCGCACGACGTTCATTATTCGCGAAATATGCGCGAACAGTTCGCATGTGTCGCATGTGTCGCGAAATGTCCGCACGAATGTTGCCCGAGATTCGTGCAACATTCGTGATGTTTGCATTTTAGTCGCATGTTCTTCGTGTATGTGGACTGGCCACAGTTCGGCAAATCTACACACGACATTCGCACATACGTTGTGAGAACTACGCACAAACTGCATTGTCGCGACACCGTCGTAGAAAAAACTTCTCCGAAAGTTGTAGGCCGGCGCGGCTGCCGGGTACCCGCACACGCGCGCATGTAGGGATTGTACAGAGTTCGTACATGATGTTCACGTCCAAAAGCGTGGATTTGAAATTTATTTTCTGTGAATAAGTTGCCTAAAGACACATTAACTTTTAATAACCCATCACGATCTGTAATTCCAGACACAAGGAATGCATAAGCGAGATTTCGGCTTCCTTCATCAGGTAAAAATATGAAAAAAAGTTGTTTTAAAGTTTTTCGCTATGCCAGGATACATTGATACCCTGGACGTCAGTCGTAATGCAATTAAAAACGTCGTCCAACCTGGGCTAGTCTACCATGCATGCAGTGCGTTTCGCAGGTGTCACCTCTTCAATGTTTCAAAAGACTAGATCACCTTGCAGTTGTTGCCGCGGAATGACTGTATTGCGGTATCTGTGCAATTACACGGGTACTGCACGGGCAGCGAGCACAACTTTACAGCAACAAGTGCGTCTGTCACTGTCAAGGAGAAATAAGAAGGTAGTGTTGTTGAACTCGCACGGATCGAATTACGTTGTGTGGTCGGTCGGCCGGCCGGCCGCGCGCGGCGCTTTGCCCCTATAAAGGGGTTGCATTGACGTCACGCGCGCTACGCGTACGCGCTAATCGCACGTACAACCATGCCGAGCGGTGAGGTCAAACAAAGTGTGTTTGACCCATTGATCTCCATTATATAATGGAGATCAATGGTTTGACCTCACCGCTCCGCCCGGTTGTACGTGCGATTAGCGCGTACGCGTAGCGCGTGTGACATCATATGCATTAACTTTATTAAATCCTACCCATGCATTGCGGCTTTGATTGGCGATATACCTTATTCTCGCGGTCGGAGGCTGTTCCACCTATTGCACACGCCGTTAAGGGCAAAGGGGTAGCCCTCCATTCAATTTGTACAGGGAATTACGTGTTTTCTATGTTTTTGTACAGCAATAAAAAAATGCATACTTTTTTCTTCGGTGTATCGTGGGAGATTTTGTTACTTTATAAAACAATGAAATTTCAAAAATATTTCGGAGTAGTGTTTAATAGATATTAGACAATAATTAATTATTTATATTTTTTTCACATAGACCACCACACTATTTATTGCTACTCATTCCCCTTTGAGTCCAGAGGGGGTGATAACTAACAGCCACCACTGACCAATCAGAGACAAGAAACAGGGCCCGGTGACGTCATGCCGACCGCGAGAATGCCACCTACGACATGTCTACAGGCTACGGGCTTACGTTTTTTTTTTAATTTTTAACTTAAACAAAACAAAATGGTAGAGGCCGCAGCCGCGCCCGTGAATAATACGAAAATCTGCCTCCGCACGGAGGCCGCACGGAAAGGGGGATACGGCCGGGCAGTAGGTACGTAGAGGGCGGGCTGACCCGTCGCATGCCAGAGCCGTAGATTTACGGCTCTGTCGCAGGCATGTGATTAGCCATGACGACAGAGGGCGACCAACAAAGTTCACCGTACTGCTGCTGTCGTGTTTACGTTTGCTTCTCTGCAGGCCCGGAAGCCTCCACGGCCACCTAGTTCCTGCGGTAATTTAGTAATTAACTGTACATATCATCAGATTGTTTTCATTCTTTTGGCCTGACGACTTTTCCAGTAAAGCAATCATTTTCTATATTTTTTGATGATTGTGAAAGTTTTGTATCCAAGAATAAGGCGAGTGCGTAGAAATAGGATAGCATGACTATAGTTTCACTAGTAATTTTATTCAATTATTTAAATAAAGGTGATTATTTTGCCCAGTTTACAGAGCTAGTCCGAGCATGGTCCGAGTAGGCCCTTAGTTTCGGGGCTTCGGTGGTGGTAACGATTTTATTCTTGACCTGCAAATCCAGGAAAGTAGTGTGTGCTCGCTCGCCATACGGTGGCCCTGGAGTACGGAGTCCCTAAAGGGACATTATGACATTAAAAATCACCGCGACGAAATAATTTGAGGTTTTTATTTCGTGCGCTCGAAATCATTTCGTGCCCACGAAATCATTTTGTGAGCCCGAAATGATAAAAACAAATGCACTAAATGCTTCCCGAATATATCCCAATAATTATTCCAAATAATTAATGCTAGGACTAGGTTCAAACATTACCGATTTGTAAGCCGAAACGGTGCGAATATTAATTCTTGGGTAAACCGGGGAATGGTTCTTGGCTGACTCGGGATGATTCTGTTACTGTTACTGTTAGTTTTAGTTTGTTGAAAGATCGTTAAATATCGGGAATCGCCCCGACGATTTTGGTCATTGTCGGGGTGATTTGGAAACCCGTGATTTTAATTCTTGGTTTATTCTTATTGTCTTCATAACTGATTCTGGATATTCTTTACAAGTTTCGTCGACTGATTCTTGGTGTTAACAGTCAGGAATTATGCCGAAGCATTACGAATATATTAGGAAATAAATAAATATTCTAAGAATAATTTACATTCGGCTTATTGGGTCTTTGTTCTAAATTTGTGATATTGTTTTTGACAAAATCGCTAAAATTCGTTTTTATTCTGCAATAAATTGCAATCATTCTGCTTGATTCGGTCAGATTCGGCTTTCAATTCGTACATCGTTCTCATTTCATTCTTAAGTTATTCTTACAAACAGTGAATTGGGCCTAATTTCTCCAGATGCCATCAATTTTTTTGTTATTCGGGATAGATCGGGATATTTGTGGCATTAATTTGGGAATGTGTGACCTAGGCTTAACACTAATCTTATATGTCTCGTCGCGTGTCCTCTCTGTCTCGTCGATGTTTAACGTCCCGTCGGTTTTGTAATAAATTATTTGTGGCCTGGATATGCCTATTCGAATGGTAAAATTCGCAGGAAAAGGTCACGTCCCATTTATTAATTTTGCAAAGACCGATCCGTGATCGAGAGGTAACTAATTCGGGCCGTTAGCGGGCGCAGCGCACTGTCAAATTTAGTGGTCTTTGTCAAAGACTAGTCAGAATTAGGCCTACTACTAGTAGTAGTGAGGTGGCACAGCCCTCATATTTCCAAGAATTGTGCACTTTGTGACTTGGCATGTTGGTTCTTCATGTCATGAATACAATTTTCAGATATCTGGGCATTTCATATTTGACCTCTGGTGACCTTTAGTTTGACTAAATACAGGCCCTAGTCTTTATACATGTAGATGACCACTCAAAGATCAACGGCATAGAAAATAAGATCTATGGTCTGGTCTGGCCTACTACTAGTCTTGCTCCAAGACCGAGTTGTTCATTTGTTCCGGGCGGCGCCGTCTGACTATGTAGTTCATCAATCATCAAGACTCCGAACACGGGCGTATTGAGGGCGCCTTTGATTATCACAAGATTTGTTTCACAGCTCGGTCTTGACGCAAGGGTCACGTGAACCCATAAAATTCCGAGGACATTCCAAGCATACCGGTAGCTCAAATAGCTAGTCGACCCCGCATTCGTGCTGAGTCGTTTTCATTCAATGTAGTTTACGATCACGATATACTACAGCTGTTTGTTTCCCATAAATTGCACACGACACCATTGCAGAAATGTGGTTTCTTACACGACCGCAAAAGGCAAAGATTTTTCGGCTGCCATGGCACCATGATACACCTGTAAATTGTTCGCCTTTTGCGGACGTGTAAGAAACCACATTTTGTGCAATGGTGCCGTGTGCAATTTATGGGAAACACACAGCGTGTATATCATAAACTACAATGAATGAAAACGACTCAGCGCGCATGCGGAGGCGAGTAGCTATTAGAGCTATATGCTGGGAATGTCCTCGGAATTTTACGGGTTCACGTGACCCTTGCGTCAAGACCGAGCTGTGTAACAACTCTCGTGAAAATCAAGGTGGCAGCGCACGAAATGATTTTAAGCGCACGAAATAAAGTATTTCGAGCGCACGAAATGATTTCAAGCTCAAGAAAAGATTTTTTCGAGCACACGAAATCGTTTCGTGGGCACGAAATGATTTTGAGCTTACAAAATAAGTTATTTCGAATGCACGAAATGATTTTGTGGTCACGAAATAATTTTGAGCGCACGAAATAAAAAACTTAAATTATGTCGTCACGGTGATCTTTATTCGTCATATGTCCATTTAAGGGCTCCGTACTGGAGGGATATAATCGGTGGTTAATGTTTTTGCAATGTTGTTAATATTTTGCGACTGGTCGTAAATATTTTGTGGCGTGGTGAATTTGTCAAAACTAGTGAATATTGCAGTGTGGTCAGGTGCCGCAGCGAGATAAAAATAGAGTGAGAATAGATGTACTGGTAGGCCACAATCATTGTATTATTTACTTATTATTACCTAGTACTTACCATTTACTTGTTTGCTTATTATTTACTTTATTATTTACTTATTATTTACTTGGGTCCTATTATTTACTTACTAAGCTACTTATTATTTGTGTACGTTCAATGAAAATAAATTGACAAACAAACTTATATTAAAATGAATACAAGAAAAATACAAGAAACTTTTAAGAAAGGCAGGGACTCAGTGATGATCAGTATGAGTTGGAGTAGCTTACCCCTAACCCTGCCAGACACAGCGCAGTGCATCAGGTAAAAAAGTCTGGGGCGCTTTGATTGATTTACACACAATGTAGCTGTCAACAACAGTGTATAAACCACCACAGTCTTAACTATAAGAGCTAAATCCCCATTGAACAATGACAGAGATGGATCCTGCTGCATTCTGTGACCACAGACTCTGAAGCAGTTTGACCTTGAGATTTCTGACTTGATGGATCTCGATGCACTCTGCAGCTGAGTCACTTCACTTTGACAAACGATGCAATCTGATGCGTTTGGCAGGGTTTCTAGTTAAAATAGCCTGGAATAATAGAAGAATTATGCAAATGCTACTTCATGCCTGACTGGACTGCTACACAAAGCTCATGGGGTTATGGGCAAAAGAAATGAGCCAAACCAAAAGAATAAAGTAGAGAAAAGCCGTGTTCGCACTGGATTTTTTTTTGGGAAGGTTTTACTGAGACGATGGTAAAATAAAAAAATGGTCAAATGTTTTGACACGGGAAAATTTTACCGAGACCGTAGGAGAAGTACCCGAGCTGTCATTATAATGACTCGTGAGGGCACTTTGCGTGACCTTTCTGCATTGACCCCGGTGTACCCATTCGCGCGCGCGCGGTTTTTTTTCGACCGCATGCGATTAATTTCGCTGCTGCTCTTCCACAACTGTTTTTAGCCGACGCATCCATTGTCGTGTTTTCTTTTGTCGTAAGACACGTTGACGTTCTTTATTATAATTTGGAAATGATGCACTGGTAGCACCAATCAGACTTCCTACTGTATCAATAATAATATCTGCCATAATATTGACCAAAGGAACCCCAACTCTACGTAATCTTTTTGCAGAACCAAGTGCGAATGTGATCACGATGCGATTTGCATGCATCAGCCATAGACATGGATTTGTTTTCCTCCATGTCTATGCATCAGCAGCGCAGCGTGCCCGCACGTAAACAATGCAAAGAGCGCATGCGCAGCGCCTTGTATAGTGTGACTGGAGGGCCGGGTGGACGTTTTCCTGGGACGCTTTTACCGAGTCGCGCTGTTCGCACTAGACTTATCGTCTAGGGAAAAGTGACCGGAAAAGTTGGCCGGTAGAAGTACCCACTGGACTCGGGAGAAGTACCTGAGAGGAAAACGTCCTAGGCTGTCCGCACTGGACTTAAAATGGAAAAAGGACCCATCTTCTAGGGATGTTTTATCATTTTAAGTCCAGTGCGAACATGCCTAAAGAGTAATAATGAAGGGCTAATTTCATTACAATATCCACGACTGATTAATGTCTTTTTAGGGCCACCATATGCGTCAGAATTTGGTTTCAATTTGGGATGACGAGCAACAGTGTACACAACTTTAAATACGGTTGTTTAATTTTCTGGTTTTGCAGATCAAGAATTGATCTCGAGTACCACCGAGGCCCAGGAAGTTGATCTTGGACACGTATGGAAGGCGATTTATCCAATTTGGAGGTATTTTGTTGTTTTTGCAACTTTTTTGAGCTGTATGTTAGTAAGAGATTTGTTTATTTTGCAATTTATTTTTCTCGGTGGGGCTCTAAGGGGCCGTCCAAACTTGTCAACATTTTAATGGTCATACAAAGCGTACGACAGGGGAAAGGGGGGTCGGAGGTCGCGTACGACTTTAAATGGTGAATAAAATGTTGATTTTGTACCGTACAATCAGCAAAGGAAAATTATATAACTTGAGGTGTTTTTTTTTAATCAGAAGCGATACAAAGTCCACTGTTCCAAAAGGATTGCTTCGGCAGGTATACCTTGTTTACAGCTATTGTGCAACTCCGAGAAAAAAACCCCTAATGCGTAGCGTAGCTGGCGAGGATGGGATACTTTTGACGCCGCCCGCCATACTGGCCGCAGCGGCCGAGTTGGCAATGATTTCGTATAGTGCAACGTTAACCATGAGGTGTACACGTGTATGCGCGCACAATATACACATGTAAAATGATGATAAAACATGTGCATCAACATTGACAAAATAAAATGTTGAAAAGTACTACTTTGGGGGGAGGGAGGGGGGTCTTAAAAAGTAGTACTCTCTGTACGACCTTAAAAATGTTGACAACTTTGGACGGCCCCTAACTAGTAGTACATGTAGTAGTAAATCCAAATTCAAGTTCTAGGGCCCCAGGTAGTGGGTCTACATTTGACCATGCATTTGGAGTTGTTGTGGAGTAAGCTGTGTAAACAAAATCATTGTCACTTGTGCCAAGTTGATTAGCAGTTGGTGAGAAGTCGACCACTATTAAGATAAGAGGCAGTATACATGAGGTACCGGTACATGTACGTGCTGTACATGTATGTTGTACCATTTTACCTTCATGGTTGTACATGTACACCCACGTTTGTTTATGGTGTAAATCGAGGAGTTTCCTTTGTTCCTCTCGAAAATTTCCTTTGTTTGTATTCTACCTTTTTCCGACGGCTCTCATTGGTTTTGTACACGAATCTCAATCGAGGTCGTCCTCGATTCTAACCCTTACCCCAATTCAGGCCCGCTGGAACACATTTTTTCCAGGGGGTGCGGATTTTTTTGGGCTGACTTTTTTTGTGAGCGCGAAGCGCGAAGCCATTACGGCGTGGGTTCCGGGGCCCGCTTAAGGCTCCCGGGAGCTTTGAGTTTATAGATGCTCTGTGGTGCAATCTGAGCGTTTAATTGACACTTTTACTGCATTTGTATTTCTAAATTTCGTTTTTGGGACACTTTTGAACAATTTTTTATGCTAAAACTTCTTGAAAAATGACGGATTCCAAAATATCGCTGAATACCTATAATTCACGACTCAACCCAACTGTTAAGTAATTGAGTATTTCATGTGTTGGTGACCTGTATGTGTGGTACAGTACAAGTGCTATTCCCATCATACGGGCTGCATTTTGATGTATTGAAGTTCAAAATATTAATAAGACCCCAGAGCTATTTTGTCATAAATTATGTAAGGTCTCAATAAAGCACTCTTCAGTTGAAATGTACTCTGTAGTGATCTCACAATTGTGTTTATTTTTAAAACTTTCTTTGGTCTTTGGCGAATTTTCAAATACTGGAGACTTACACATGTAGTTAGTTTGATTTGATAGTGATTTGATGCAAGAGTTTATGACTGTAGAGTATGGACAAATTATTCACCTTCGTGTCGCCAGGTATGTGTCCTCCATTTACACCATAAACAAATGCATATACATACACAATTTGAAACCTAATCAACATTCTCAATGCATATCTTGAGAATAAATGACAAATTTTAATATATTGTAAAAAAAGAATTCTCAACAATTGCAGAATATCTAGCGCAATCATTTTGCTGGATTTATTATTCTAGTTCTGTGTGTCCCGGGTTCTGTGTGTCCCGGGTTCTGTGTGTCCCGGGTTCTGTGTGTCCCGGGTTTTGTGTGTCCCGGGTTCTGTGGGTTCTGTGGGTCCCGGGTTCTGTGGGTCCCGGGTTCTGTGTGTCCCGGGTTCTGTGTGTCCCGGGTGCTGTGTGTCCCGGGTTCTGTGTGTCCCGGGTTCTGTGTGTCCCGGGTTCTGTGTGTCCCGGGTTCTGTGAGTCCCGGGTTCTGTGTGTCCCGGGTTCTGTGTGTCCCGGGTTCTGTGTGTCCCGGGTTCTGTGTGTCCCGGGTTCTGTGTGTCCCGGGTTCTGTGTGTCCCGGGTTCTGTGTGTCCCGGGTTCTGTGTGTCCCGGGTTCTGTGTGTCCCGGGTTCTGTGGGCCCCGGGTTCTGTGGGCCCCGGGTTCTGTGGGCCCCGGGTTCTGTGGGCCCCGGGTTCTGTGGGTCCCGGGTTCTGTGTGACTCCACCTGATCAGACTGCAATCGACTATACTGTACATGACTACATGTAAGTCACGATGGTGACAACGCCAAATCATGCAACACATAGAACCCGGAACACATAGAAACTGGGATGTATAGGACCTGGGACACAAAGGGGTAACCCCAGCGTTAAGAGTTAGACGTTGACCTGGTCAGGATGCACAAGCGCATGTCGTCACACGTGCTTGGCTGGGAGAAGTGGCGCGCCACAAGGTGTCCGGGGATATTGCATCTGACACTTCAAAGGTGCTCGGTGTATCTGTCAGCCAAACAAAGCTTTGTTTCGCAGATGTAGTGGACAGTGGACACTGATTTTGTTGATATAAGTAAATATCAAGTTCTAGAGCAGTACAAGGAAATTAAAATGGAAGAATATCTCACAATACTGGCCCTTGGAGCAGATACAGTGAAGGGATGAGAGGAGACTTCAGAATGTGTGTTGCGAGAGAAAATGCGAACAGATAGAGACAGCAAGTGAGATATCATCTGATGAGTACAATCAGGACCAAAACAACTGTGTTTACGGTTACCTGGCCTACCTGGAATTTTGGCAGCCAAATTGCTGACCTCAAACTTGTTATTGCCATTTTGCTGGTTGACATAGACACATAAACACAAGTTTCAATTATTTCTCATGAACATAATAATTTTCTACACTTAAAACTTTACTGAAATGAAACAAAAATGACAATTTTTCGCCTACATACCTACATGGATTTGTTTCAAGCCGTTATGCTAAGCACACCATTTATTTTGTTTTGCCTAACTTTTTTATTGGGCCAAAACAGTACAGTACCATTTGCTACTGAACATAATTGGGGAACCAGGAACTTTACAAAATACAGGACATAAATCCATCATAGCCGGTTCAGTGATTTCCTGGCTTGTTATGCATGCTACCCTCTGTCCAAAATGAACTAGGCCGGACTTTACAATGATAAGCAGCTGGATTATCAGCATTAACTGTGTACTGCCAGTTTCAACAATTCAATATGTTTTCTGATACAGTACATGTATTTGGTCAAATTGCTGCTGGAAATTTTCTTTTCTAACTTGTATGACTGTGTGCTTTTCAGTAGGTAAGTGGCCATGTACCGGTACATGTATATTTTCTCAGTTGACAAAAGTTTATATGTACAATGTAGGATACACCATTGGTAATTGCTTATATTATCAGAAATGGGTGGATTTAGGGGGTTGTATTTACATAGTATCGTTTTACTGACCTGCCCGAAGTTACAATCATGGATGCCGATGAGAAAAAAGCAAGAAAAACAGCATTCGTTTTAAACCGGCATCGGGCAGTGGTTCTTGTTGGTTTTGTCGTATATGATCGCCGGATGGCGATTTAATTTTTGTTTTATTTCATTTTTGGGAAACACTTATGGATACATGTAGTGCAACTATTTTGCTGAATATCTACATTGTAGAATTATTATTTACTTTAACCAGTTCGCGCCGGATGACGTATATAAACGCAAAAATTTTCCCAGATTCAAAACGGATGACGGATAAACACGCCAAGTTCAAGTTCGGAAATGTATGTCAGCAGCGGGCAAGGCCGGAAATGCGTGGGTGTGCTTCCCGGCACTATCAGCCTGAACACGCTTCGGATTGAGTTTCGTTAAAAATAATCCCGCCCGTGGGCTCGGCGATGTTAAAATAATCCCGGCGCGAACTGGTTAAAATAAGTAAGATATTTCTTAATAATTCTGTAGTAATTTCTTTATTTGCAAATGGTGTACGTCCTTTATGTACCTTTTAAAAGAGACCTTTTTAATCGGGTACCCGGTTCCCAAACTACCCCTACTTGGCTTTAGGCCTAATGTAGTGTGAGCATGGTGAGAGTCGGGACAGATTTTCCAACATCTCCTTTCTAGATTTCCCTTGTAATTTAAAAATAAAAAAATATATCCATTTTGTGGTCAGTACGTGTACATGTAGTATGCGGAGGTACGGGAATTTTTCAACACAACCAAAAGACAGTGTCCCCTGCATAGAGCTATATTAAATTAATAGAGCTCAGGCTCGATGTACAAAGCTTAAAGGTTGGATATACACTATTTGCAAATATCGAAAAAATTTACTAGCGAATTATTAAGAAATATCTTACTCATCTGAAAGTAAATAATGATTCTAGGCATCCAGCAAAATGATTGCGCTAGATATTCTGTAATTATTCTGAAAAATAGAATTTTATAAAGAAAAGCCGGACGGCAATCGCGAAACAACATAAATAACATAAGAATAACTGCTCGACACCGGTTGAAAACAAACGCTGTTTTTCGTGCTTTTCTCGGCATCCATGATTGTAAAACTTCGGACAGGTCAGTTGAACGATATTTATTATGAAATACAACCCCCAAAATCTACCTATTCATGATAATTCAAGTAATTACCAATGGTGTATCCTACCTTAAGTGATGCCTGCCGGACGCATCGATTTGTGCACAAACCTATAGAAAACCAAAACTGTTGTCTGGCTTTTGCACGACCATTTGCGTATCTGCGTTGTGACTTTCGTGACCATTACCAATTATAAATATATCTAGGCCGCTAACTTTAATTTTGTTCCGTAAATATTTAGAAATGCATGTATTATATGTGACCTGTTCCAACGAAACCCGAACAAAGTTGACTTTTTAGTTTTTCAGATTTTGCTTTTTTTCAAATTATCTAGGTTCTTAGCTTTAAAATGATGTATCATTTACATATGTACCCCCACCCTATCTTCCCTGGGGTCTGGATTTAGTGATAAAACCCTGACAACCTAATTATGAGATAAACAGCTTTGAAGTTCAGAAAAGCGTATTATTTCTATACACAAATGTTTCACAAAATTGACCAAAAAACACACTTCTGGTAGACGGATTTTGTCCAAATTTGAGGAGATTGTAGATTAATAGTAAGTGACTTAGGAAAACCTAAAATCTTAAAATGGTAAAATCCATCCCGAAATTACTTCAGGAGTACATTGTGACAAAACACATTGTGCGACTTTGTCCGGGTTTCGTTGGAACAGGTCACATATTGTATTATTTCTAAATACATTTTTTTTTTGTGGTATTTGTTATACATGTACCTTTTGGTTTATTGCACATCCTAATTAAATTTAATTGATTTTATTATCTTATGTTTTAATGTGGTTTATGTTTATATCTCATCATGTATCATTATTCTTTGTTTAATTGTTTAATTGTGCAGGGCCCTCACTAAACACAGTTGGCAATAACTGATGAGGCATATCCCCTGTTGAAATAAAACGGCTAATAATTGCCCATGGATAGCAGTTGACCCATTGTATTCTGTTCTTGAAATTATTCATTCGACATGGTTCAATGATTCAAAAGAACGAAGAGTACAAATACACATGTTGTTATTTTGGCCAACATGAAACAATTTTTCTAACATCTGTAACTTATAATTTGTTTATAATGCATAGTTATGCATGCTGGAATATTAATCTAATTATCTATTGATCACCATATATTGTTTGTATACGTACCCCATCTGGGGCCAACTTCACTGAGCTGCTAAGCACAACAAATTGCTTAGCACAAAAAAAGGTTTTGCTCAGGAAAAACAGGTTACCGGCTAAAATTCCAAATCAATAAACATCACGTGAACATTTGGTCTGTAAACTCTGTAACAATTTTTTATGCTAAGCAAATGTTTGTGCTTTTAGCAGCTTTGTGAAATTGGCCCCTGATTACCATATGATGGTCTGTACATCTCTGTTACAATGATTTTCCATCATTCCTTTAAATGTGGGAATGGGATACACCATTGGTAATTGCTTGAATTATTATGAATAGGTAGATTTGGGGGGTGGTTGTATCTTATAGTAAATTATCGTTTAACTGACCTGTCTGAAGTTTTACAACCATGGATGCCGAGAAAAGCAAGAAAAACGGCGATTGTTTTCAACCGGCGTCGAGCAGTTATTCTTATGTTACAATGTATCTTTGTTTTTTTGCGATTGCGAATTTTTCTTTATAAAATAAAACAAAATTAGAGGATATCTAGCGCAATTATTTTGCCACTAGATGCCTATAATCATTATTTACTTTCAAATGAGTAAGATATTTCTTAATAATTCGGTAGTAAATATTTTCGATATCTGCAAATGGTGTATCCTACATGTACCTTTAAAGCTTTAAAGCGGCTAAATGGATGAAAACATTTTACTCTCTTGCTTTAACATGCATACTATACATGTACTTCTAGTTCATGATGATAATTTGTATACACAACATATAGCATCATGTACAAGAATTACTGTTTGACGTGCAAGTCAATGGGACAGTCTTTGTGGAATAGGTTGGTCTAAAAATACACTTTAATGTGGTATTCAATCAGATGTAAAGGGTACCCTAGACCAACTGATAAAGTGATTCCATAAATCTAACATTCTTCCGAAATATCCCAATAAACACCTCAACAAAAGTAACTCCCCCTCTCAACAGTTCGTCATAACATCGTCAGGTAAAACATTTTACCAATAAAACTTAGTTAAAAATAATCCTTTGACTGTTCCCTAAATGTTGTTTGAAAATAAAAGATGTCCATAACTTCATGGCTGAATGAGCTCAAATTAATGACAAAAACTGCCAATTTCAAAAGTCACAAAAGTTGATCAAATCTTCAGGTCAGTATCGTGTGTATCCACCACGCCTGTTAATGACCGCCTGGCATCGACTTCTCATGGTATTGATCAATCTGGCGACACGCTGCTGTGTAATGGCATTCCACTGAACCTGCAGAAGATGGGATAGGTGAGCCAGGTTGCTGTTGGCGTTGACGTGAGGGTATACATATCGCTTCAGCTGGTCCCAGAGGTGCTCTAAGGGATTGAGGTCAGGCGAGCATGCCGGCCACACCATTCGATTGATGACTTCACCAGCCAAGTATGCAGTAGCTACTCTCCCTCTGTGTGGTGGGGCATTGTCGTCCATGTAAACAAATGCTCCACCGTGGGCTGCAGCAAGTGGTGCAACATGTGGACGCAGCACTTCGTCAACATATCGTTGAGCTGTCAGGTTACCAGCAATCTGCACAAGTGGTATTTTCCTGGTAAGGCTAATACCACCCCACACCATTGCACTACCGCCACCATAGGCTGTAACTGGCTGAACACAGCACTCGGCATGTTGCTCTCCGACTCGACGCCACACACGTCTCCGGCCATCAATGTGACGCAGACAACTTCTCATCTCATCGGTGAACAACACATTGCTCCACTGCTGTCTGGTCCATCGAACATGAGCTGTGGCCCATAACATACGCGCTTGTCTGTGTCGTAGCTCCAGGGTGGCCTTCTTCACCAGACGTCGGGCACGAAGTCCAGCATTGTGCAAGCGCCTTATAATCGTCTGCGTAGAAACTCTCTGGCGGTTGGGTGGTCGAAGACAAGTCTGGATGTCCTTTGCTGGGAAAACAAATTACAAAAAAACCAAACATTGTGAATCTTGTAAAGACAAATTTGATCACAAAAATGAACATGTTTGCTTTATGACATCGATGTCATGCCAAGCGCAGTTTGACACTTGGTTAAATTTTTTATTACATTTATGAGCATAATGTGGGATCTCACCTGAATATGTCCTTTGTCTCAGAGCTCGGTTGACGATGAGTCGATCTTCTCTGACAGTTGTGATCTTTGGTCGACCACTACGGGGTAGATCTTTTACCTGACCAGTTTGCTGGAACTTCTGGCGTAGATCTCTTATGGCTTTCGGGCAAACACCCATTGTTCTAGCTACCTGCTTCACAGGGGTATTATTCTGTAAAAGGCCAATGGCAATGGCCCTGTCTTGATCAGACAGTCTGGGCATTTTGCTTAATTTAAGAACACGAAAAAAAATCAGTAGGCCTTTGCTTGTCAACTGCAAGGTGTATTGGGACGAGGAATGGAACTGATCACCTAACATCTCACTGTGCTAAACTCTGAGCCAAGAAAGGGATTTGCATGGTTGAATGATCCTGAATTGATTACATATTAGAGTAATGTACACTTGTGCATATTTTAAACTGCATTCAACCACAGGTATTTTTTCCATTAGTAAAAAGCCATTCATCAACTTTTGTGACTTTTGAAATTGGCAGTTTTTGTCATTAATTTGAGCTCATTCAGCCATGAAGTTATGGACATCTTTTATTTTCAAACAACATTTAGGGAACAGTCAAAGGATTATTTTTAACTAAGTTTTATTGGTAAAATGTTTTACCTGACGATGTTATGACGAACTGTTGAGAGGGGGAGTTACTTTTGTTGAGGTGTTTAGTTAAAAATGTGCAAGTGATTAGGATAAGTATTGTCATATGTTGTACAGTGCAATCATTTTGACCATTCTCCGGATCCTTACTACAATTAGTCCTTATTAAAAGTTACATGTTTGGAATACCATTTGTGCATTTGAAGCAGCAAAATTTCTTAAATTCCAAAGAATGGTGCTTGACAAATATCCTGATAAAGTTTTAGCTCTGTGAATGCCATTGCTGTATATTCCGAGAAAATAACATAAGATTTCTATTTTGAACTATGCTGCTCATGACAATTTCCGATAGTTCGTCTCTGAGACGCAGTTTTGGACTTATTTTATTGATTTCACAGGGAGTTTGGAGTTTATCAAGGAAGTTTTGAACAACAATTTTGTTGATTACTTTTTGGATCTGCTGCAAAAGGTAAACTGACCCTTAAAGGTCATTAGATTTTTTTCTCTTTTTTTGTGGGTGTTTGTTGTGGGTACTTGTTGTGGGTACTAAGTCCATTTCCTATTGTTGGATTCCTCGCACACACACGCAGGACTCGGACAGCGGTGAGGACACTGATCGTGGGGATATCTACGAGATGGCAGTGCGTGATCCAGGACAGACGGAGGAAGTCACAGACGAAAACCGTTGGTTATTCCAGGATTCATCGGATAAAGGCAGTCGGGAAAGCTTGTTTGAAACAGGTAGAGGATGGTTTGTTATTACATGTATAATAATAATACGGTATTTCTGGTACTGAAACCAAGGAATCCTCGAGAGTACTGCCCTAGAGGCTAAGCTCGCAAGCCTATGGGGCGCAGTGCTCCAAATGGTTACGGTGTGGTTGACTCGGGTGCGATAGTACATGGGTTCGAATCCTGACGGTGCTAATATGGTTATGGTGCTAATTGTGTTCTTGTGCAAGACACTTTACTGCAATTGCCTCTCTCCACCCAGGAGTATAAATGGGTTCAGGTAGAGACCAAATTGTGCTGATCTTGAGCTGCTGCAGACTAGAAATGGTCTTGTTCATGGCCAATTTCATAGAGCTGCTTAAGCATAAAAATTGCTTAAGCACAAAACATTCTTGCTTTATATTAAAACCAGCTTACCAGCCACATCTCCATGTGATGTATATTATTTGTGATTGGTACTTGGCTGTTGTTAGCTTAGCATAACAATCGCATGGAATTTTGGCTCCTTGCGTGTTTTATTAAGCAGGTTTTTTTGTGCTTAAGCAAACAAATTTGCTTAAGCAGCTCTATGAAATTGGCCCCAGATAAAAAGGAAAATACTTGTAATCAAAAAAATTCAATGGATCTCGGGCTGTGCTCCGTGGTCAGATAAAGGGTCGTATGGCGGCTGTCTACATGCCATTGACTCGACCACGTTGTAGTCGGGTCCTTCGCAATTCAGCTTCTCAGCTGCCAGTAAGGATGATTTAGCCTCCATTATTATTATAACCCGTAGAGAAGACAGTGAGTAGAAATTACAGTTTTAGAGGTGTTAGGGAAAACCCCAGTATAATAATTTTGGGAAAAACACATGGAATCAAGCAGTGACTGAAAACCCAATCGACACGTGGACCAGGCCGGGAATCGAACCCGGGTCACAGCGGTGGAAGGTGAGGAAGGCAAGTTTTTATATTATTTTAATCAGGTCTGAGCAGTTTCGGCGCATTTTTGAAGTCGATGTCAAAATCAAACCATATACCAGTCACACAAAGCAACTTGTGTTTGTCCACGAACATATTTCTAGTATACATTTGTTTTCAAATAACTTGTTAATGTTTTACAATTACTTTTGTTAAAGTTTTGTTATTGTGTTTGAACACCAACTTTATTTCATAATTTGTTATATGTGACCTGTCATCACAATATAACACGTACAGTACATGTACATCATGTAGGTTTACTTTCTAAAACTATCTTTCCCTGGGAGTCGTTCTAGCAAAATGAGTCGGAACTGGGAGAAATTGGAGAAAACAAAACAAAAAATTATAAGAGGTGATTAAAAAAAAAAAAACAGATTTACTCATCTGTATTATTTGATATGGGTACTAACTATATTTTGTTAAGGAATAGTAAAGAAGTAGTTAGATAAAAGTGTTTTTAAGAAGAAAAAAAATTGACAATTTTCCAAAACTTGAAACTTCAAAGGCCATTTTCTCAATATTTTAATTTTGCGACATACTGATACATATGCTAATTTTAAACAGCCATAACATGGCAATAGAACATCCGATTGAAGTGCAAGAAACAGCATTGCAATGACAATTTTTGTTTTCTCTAATAAATGAGAACCCTCATTTCAACCTCAAGCCAGTTCTGTCTCCGTCAATTCTGTCAATTTGCCAGGATTCCTCACAAATAAGGTATTACAATTGTGGTTTCTGGGTTTTACTACTGTACCATAATGTACACATCCTAATTTTCATGCTTTCTACTTGGGGAAGACGTGATATTATAATAACTCTCTTCCAGTTAAATACTGTAGATATCAAAACCGAAACCAAATTCTAAAGTTGATGGGGTATACATGTACTGATTAGGCAAAACAAAATAAATGGTGTGTTTACGGTAGGTAATGGGTTTTTCTGTTTTCACTTTAGTGCAGTTTTAAAAATTATTGTTTGTGGCAAATAATTAAAACTGGTGTTCAAACTGGCAATAAACAAAGTTTGAGGTCTGGCAATTTGGCTGCCAAAAAACCAGGTACCATAAAGACACTATTTCATTCTTTTTTTGGCCTTGCATAACTGAAGCCAAAAATTATTTGCAAGGTGCCTTTAGTACACATAGTAATCAAATACAAATATGTACGTACACACTCTTGTACAAGTTGTAGGTCAGTTTAATAAAGTCAACCGATCAATTTGTGCAGAGAAATGCAAAAAGCTATGTATTTCAATCAGTGTAGTATTTGTTTTGTACACGTGTATATATTTGGGATATACATTGTGTACAAGTACATGTATATGGGTCTTTCTTTTAATTAGGGGGCCAAAGCGTGACATATGGTGTTATATCTCAAAAGATAATGTACTTTCTATATTCTTTGCATACAAGTGGTGGGGATAGCTCATACGTTTATTGTATAACTTCAATTTCTTGAATTAGATGTTTTGTTTTCATATACGATCCAAAACTATCCATCACATTGTACCGGCGACACCGGTGTCTCAGTTACAGTGTGAAGTGTGAAACTTGTGACTTGTTTTGCCATAAATTAGTAGGTTTTCTTTGAAAATTTAAATTTCAAAGGGTAATATGTAAACATCATTGGTATACTGTAATTCAGCTATTTTCAATGAAAACCTTCAAACGTTGGCCAAGCAGTAAAGGTCGACAGTTTTACGCGTAACCGTGACACTGGTGTCTTTGTTACACCGTGACTCAAAAAGTCCTGTCTCTCTTATTATGCATCATAAATGTCTGAATCTAGCAAAGTGCATAGTAATACATGCTATGTAGCATGTATTACTATGCTATGTAGCATGTATTACTATGCACTTTGCTAGATTCAGACATTTATGATGCATAATAAGAGAGACAGGACTTTTTGAGTCACGGTGTAACAAAGACACCAGTGTCACGGTTACGCGTAAAACTGTCGACCTTTACTGCTTGGCCATCGTTTGAAGGTTTTCATTGATAATAGCTGAATTACAGTATACCAATGATGTTTACATATTACCCTTTGAAATTTAAATTTTCAATGAAAACCTACTAATTTATGGCAAAACAAGTCACAAGTTTCACACTTCACACTGTAACTGAGACACCGGTGTCGCCGGTACAATGTGATGGATAGTTTTGGATCGTATATGAAAACAAAACATCTAATTCAAGAAATTGAAGTTATACAATAAACGTATGAGCTATCCCCACCACTTGTATGCAAAGAATATAGAAAGTACATTATCTTTTGAGATATAACACCATATGTCACGCTTTGGCCCCCTAATTAAAAGAAAGACCCATATAGCCTTTTCAGGTGACCTAAGCAATGTGACCATTAGGCCTGTTTCAGACGTCACGCTTATGCCGTGTCGGATGCAATTTAACTAAAATTGTTGTATTCGACACGGCACATTATTAAAGCACGTTGTATAAATAACAATTTTGCTCGGCAAATTGATTTCTCGACAGAATTAAGCTCGACAGGGTCTGCCGTACTTATCAATTTGGCACGGCAGAAGGGCGGTGCAGTTTCAGACATCGTGCTTCTGCCGTGTCAAATACAATTCTAATTCGAGGTTGGTCCTTAACCAGTTCGCGCCGGGATTATTTTAACAACGCCGAGCCGACGGGCGGGATTATTTTTAACGAAACTCGATCCGAAGCGTGTTCAGGCTGACAGTGCCGGGAAGCACACCCACGCATTTCCGGCCTTGCGCGCTGCTGACATACATTTCCAAACTTGAACTTGGCGTGTTTATGCGTCATCCGTTTTGAATTTTGGGAAATTTTTGCGTTTATATACGTCATCCGGCGCGAACTGGTTAACATCATTCATAATTAAGAATGTTCATACCAACAGCGTGAGGGCAAGTAACCAACAAACAAAATTGGTTTTCTTTGTCATGCTTTCAGTTGTGTTGGTCTGCCTGAGGGCTCCGTGCATAAGTACCCCTCACTGGCTAGAAAGGGAGGGTCGGGGAGTCGTCAATCATTTAAGTGCCAAAGACTAGTGCTGGGCGAGTAGTGATTTTTCCAACTAGAGTACTCGCAAAGAAATTACTCGCGAGTAATCAAGTACTAGCGAGTAGTTGTCACAATTTTCACAAGGGGTGAAATGACAGCCACGCACATGTTTATATGTTTAAGCACAAAGCACAACGGTAATTTAACAGCGACTTCTGCACCAATTTGGTTTCCTTTATCGCTCAAGTTTCAATTCACAAACATCCACAAAAAAAATCCCTTCCGATATTCAACTTATGATTTCCTTCAATTCAAATCAATCTGCCGCGGAAATGGCTGTTCATCGCCTTGAATCATGCATGATCGATATTCATAACTGGATGCTCACACATTCTCTCAAATTGAATTCCGATAAAAGTGAATTCCTCATATTTGGTTCTAAAGCACAGCGTAGTAAAATTGATATCGATTGCATTTCATTTTCCGGTTACATAATTAAATTGTCACATTCTTGCCGTAACCTTGGATTTATGTTTGATTCGCATATGACAATGTCTAATCAAATCTCGAATATTTGTAGATCAGTTAGGTACCAGTTACGGAATATTGGTTTCATTCGTAAATATTTGTCCAAGTCTGCCACAGAAAAGATCATTCACGCCTTGATTTCCTCCCGCCTGGACTTTGGTAATGCCCTGCTGGTCAATTTACCACAGAATATGTTGTCCAAGCTCCAGAAGCTCCAAAATGCTGCAGCTCGCATTGTTACTCTGTCCACCAAACGTACTCACATAACCCCAGTTTTGCATTCATTACACTGGCTCCCTGTCAAAGATCGCATCGTCTTTAAAATTCTGTTACTTACTTTTCACTGTATTCATAAATCTGCTCCCCAATACAATATATCTTTAATTCAATACTATACCCCAACAAGAGCCTTACGCTCATCCACTTCCAGTTCCCTTACGATTCCTAAAGTTGCAAGAACTTGGGGGGAAAGGTCTTATGCCTATGCGTGTCCTACCCTTTGGAACAGCCTTCCTGAAGCCATTCAAAATTGTGTTACTACCGATTCTTTTAAAACTCATGTAAAAACTTTTTTGTTTACTCGTTAATTGCTATTTTGTAAATGCGCCTCGAGCACTCCACAGAGTGGATTTGGCGCTATATAAGTCACATAATTATTATTATTATTATTATTAAGTCAACTATGTTGTCTGATTACGTTGTCTGGAGAGAAACTATATCACTGACTGAACTCACTACTGAACTAATTTACAATCCCATTGACCCAAACCTGGAACGTGGTTTTGAAACTTGATACTGCAAGAGAAGTATTTGCTTCTATTGTATAAACTCTGCGGTCAGAAAGCTGTCCGGGAACATCTGCTGTCGGCAATTTTTGCTACATTTCGTGTCGGCTCACTCAAAGGATTTAGTTCATTGAACCTTATTTATTATGGGGAGCGGCAAGTCAATTCATTTTGTGTCGTTGCATCTTACGACCACAACTTAATCGGTACGTGTCAGCAATCATCGCTTGCTAACAATCAGTACTCGCGAGTAATTATTGCTACTCGGGCTGGCACGAGTACTCGAATAGTTGAAAAACCGCGAGTAGTTTAACAAGTAGTAAAAACTGATCACGAGTGTTGACATAATCGAGTTACTCGCCCAGCGCTACACTGGACCTTTGCAATCATTAAGTTTGACGTTTGAAACCACTGCCATGCTTATGCTGTGCTAACGTCGGGCTTTAATTAATTTGCATTCGAAACGACAGAAGTGGGATGTCTGAAACAGGCCTTAGGTACAAGTAAGTCAGATGACTGTGTTTGACTTACCGGGTATGACTTCTTTTTTGCTTAAAGCTGATTTATACAAGCTGAAATCTTTTAAACTGAAATTGAATTGGTTTATTGCTGTCACTACGAGTTTTTACATTGTCAAGATGTACACTTCCAGATGTACACTTCCAACTTAATAATACCAGTATGTGTGCCACTGGCCATTCCATGATGACTTACGGTACATTACATGTATAGAGGGGTCTGCTATCAATTATCTGTAAAGTCGAAGCATTTAGGGTAAATTTTTCTCACAGTAGATCCTTTAAAATTAAGTGATAAACTATCCCCCCGAAAGAACAAAAAGAATTTGGTTCAGCATTATCTTTTCTGCTGATCACATTGCCCCAAAAGAAAATGGCCTCATTATATTGTGACCCGTCATTTTATTGTGACAGTTACATGTATATCCCTCTTATGGTTTTACCTTTCAAAACCTTTTAAAATCTGCTTAATGGGCATAAAGGCTAACAATAAGTATGAACCTTTCAAAACGCTCCAGAATTTGTTGCTACTGCACTACTACACCTTTCAAAACCTTTTGAAAGATTTTTTTTTTTTCACACCAGTTTGTTCAGAGAGTTGTTTTACCTTTGTCAGACAGCTTTCTCACCTTTCAAAACCCTTTAGTCCAGGAAACTTGAAAGGTTTTGAAAAGTCTAACAGCTCTATGGTAACTGCACTACAGTGTATATACATGTAGGAGGGTTAAGTCCATTTTCTCATAATTGTCCTAATGCCATTTTTGTGTGCAATTAGCAAATTTTACCGAAACAGAAAATGCTGAATTCCACAGAAATAAACGTATTTTTTTTTTCTTTTGTTAACTAGATCCAGTTAAACTTGGCAACTTTGATGAAGCCCTGGAGAAAGCAGGTGGGTAGACGTTGGGGGCGGAGCCAAGACACACGAAGAGTGGGGATGACTTGCGGCCAAAGTCATTAATGAAACAGCAAATTGGAAAAATACGTTTAACCAGTTTGTGACGGAGGATGAGCACAGTTTTTCTAGGATTCAAAACAGATGACGGATAAACACACTACAAGCAAGGACGGAAATATGCTCAGCGACTGGGAGCGAGCTAAAAAATATCAGGGTGTGCTACCCACAGATGCCAGCCTGAACCAAGTATCATTGTTAACCTCGTAATCAGTCAGTGGAGAACCTGCAATTTAGACACATTATGAAGAGTGACTGGAAAATGGAAATGTGATTTAAAAAAAAAAAAATTGTGACCTGTGGACGTGCGGAAAGTCTGCCTGTGTACTCTTAAAAAAAAGTTGTCTCAGAAATCTGAGATGCAGTGATGCTACTGATAAGCGTATCACACATTGCACCCCTGTATTGCACGTGTGTCAAGTCGAGTTGAAGGGACGTAGTTAATTTGCAAATGGCAATTTTCCCTATTATATAAAAATGCCTTAGACGTGTTTTGTTTTATACGTACGTGAACCAGTACAAAGCATCCCCTAATACCGAGTTCAAAAAGTGTTCATTTTTCACTGAGCTACAAAAACTGAGGGCCAAATTCATAAACAGTGATTTTCCTTTGATCACGATTAACTAGGCTAAACTGTGTATACACAGTTGATGATCGAACGTACAAATCTAGGCCCGAATTCATAAAGAGTGCTTAGATCAGCTGCTGTTTATCAAACGTACATGGTTAGTGACATACGTCTAAGTAACAAAAGATATTTTAATTGTCCCAAGTGGCTCGTCTATCTCGTGTACAAGTTACTATTTTTATGTTGGCCTGCTTGTGGGACTGACGTCATGGATCTGCTGCGTATCATTGAAATAGCACAGGAAGAACTGTTTTCCTACCTTTTACATACTCAATGAGACTCATTTTCTGGTCATAAGTAAAATTATCAGTGCATTTTTGTTGACATGGCGACCCTCCCACTAGTGTCAACTAAGCTGATCAGCAGAGGACAGATATGCGTGTTTTTGAACATATTCAGCATATCCGCTGTGAATAGAATGATGTATGGCTAGACCACTAAACATAAGCAGGAACTTGTACACGGCTGGATAAACAGCCGATTATTTTCTTACTGAATTGCGATAATCTCAGAAGTTTATTCACACGCGCACTTCTCTGTTTTAGCCACCGTACAATAGTTGTACGTGTTTAAAAAAATCCGGTGATCATCACCGTTTATGAATTTGGCCCTTAGTGATTTTTTTATTTTTTTTATTTGACTTGTGTTATTGATCTTCTAATTTGTAAATTCTAATGAAATTATTATTATTATTAATTTATTTGACAGGCTTCGGCAAGTTTCACGTCCTGCTAGTGATTTTGTGTGGCTGGGCCAACGCTAGCGATGCTGTAGAGATCCTGAGTATATCCTTTGTGCTACCGGCAGCTCAGAGAGACTTGCAACTAGACAGCTTTAGGAAAGGCCTGCTCAGTTCTATCATCTTTATGGGTGAGTGTCGGGGTTGAAACCTCCACCCCTCAAACCTTTTTACCTTGTTCCAAATATTAACCCCTAGCACAAACCCCCCTACCCCTATTTGGCTCCAGCAAAGAGGATTTTGGAGGATTTAGGATGGTTTGCGTTCATTTCTAGCGTGCCGTATTTACCAGCTTTATACCACGCGTTGCATGCTTGTCGCATGTTGAATCGCACTGCGAATGGCGTCTTGAAACCAAGACTTAATTCGATTTGCATTTTGACAAGAACTCGGCTGGTTCCCAATGAAATACGATCCCCTGCAGTACGTACTGTCTTGTTACCAGTGATGTCGCAACATGTACGTTGCGTGCATTTGGCCAGCGCTCGCTTCAGTACCAGTACGATGTGCAGATGAAGATGAATGTACGGAAACTGTTTATTAGGTTTCTTTTTCAGTTTTCATGCAATGTTTTTTGGAATTTCGTTTTGTACTTAATTTCCGTTCATTTTCCATATCACGGAGGACTAATTCGACCTTTATCATCAAGGGCCATTTGAGGTGTGGGCTGCAGAGGAAAGTGTGGAAGTACAAGCCCCCCCCCCAATGAAACAAGACAAGATAATCTGATCTCTTCACAGTATGAATAGGGTTGGGATGGGTAACTAGTTCACAGCAAGGCATTAACCCTAACGCCATATGCATTCATTTGGGATACAGTAGTACAGTGTACTACAAAATACTACACAATTCTCATAGGCCATTTGTAGTAAGAGTACTACAGTACTACAGTATACTACAGTTTACTCAAGTAGCAGTAGTATTTTGTAGTATTAGGTGACGTTAGGGTTAATAATGCCTCTACCCATAATAGGAATAGAAGTGTCAAAACACTATGAGCGCTGAATACTAACAACTTTTGTTAGAACGAAAAACGTGAACAGAATACAATAGGCTCTCTTTTCACGTACCGGTATTTAAAAACGTGATCAGTACACTTTTCACCTCTGTCAAAAGTATCCTGTGTTTTTCGGGCCAGCTGGTTACTAGGACTTACCTTTCACGTATGAAATACGTAAAAACTTTGCCGAGCGCGTACCCATTGTTAGCAGATTAGCTAAGTCAAGCAGTTTTATTCACCTACTTTGATTATTCCGAATGCCGTAGACGTATATGTCCCTGGCTGGCAAAGTCCCTGCCAATACAAAGGCATGGACTTTTGATTCCTCTTACAACTTTGTAATTTCCCACACAAGTCTGCCTTTAACGGTCATGGTCGGCTACACACACGACTTTTGTTATCAGAAATCTTTCATAATGTGCGTAATAGAAATTAAAGAATAACAAGACAAAGTACAAGAAACTTGTTTACTTTGTACTACACTGTATACTGTCAGCAACATATCCCTGAAACTCCAGGATTGAGGTAGGCTACTTTGTAATAGGCTACTACAGTTAATTATTGAAAAATTCAGAATTGATAAATGGAATTTGTATTTAAAACCTTTTATAAAAAGCATGATTGCAGTACACTGTAAAAACGGTGTTTATGTTTTAACACATATAAAACGGGTTAAAGTTAAAGGCGTTTACCACCCAAATTGACTTTTTATTAGAATGTCGAGCTCAAGCACCGTTTCGATGGGAAAACATAATCTTAGATTAACTTAATTATAATAAATAACTTAAGAATGAGCAATCCCCTGCATTTCCATGCTTAAGAATTATAGCCTAATTATAGCACTAAGGCAGGCCCCGCACCCCACACAAAAAGGCTGGGTTCGAACCCACAACCTGCAGAAGTACCCACAGACCACGAATTCAATGCTCCAGCCTACTAGGCAACAGTGAGTTTTTTGTGTGATCATGTTCACTGACTTGTGCAGGTATGCTCGTGGGTGGCTACCTATGGGGTGCGCTTGCCGACATCAACGGCCGTCGTCGGACACTGCTGTTGTCTCTGACAACCAATGCCTTCTTTGGCCTTATGTCAAGTCTCTCTCAAGTCTACTGGCTCTTCCTTCTCATGCGCTTCTTCAGTGGAGTCGGGTAAATAAAGAAAAATAGACCATTTTGGTGACGTCCATTTTGTGTGGGTTTGACCTGGGGTTGAACCTGGAACTGGAGCTGGCCCTAGGGCTGGACCTGGGTCTGGACCTGGGTCTGGACCTGCGCGACTGGTACCTGCGCGACTGGGACCTGCGCGACTGGGACCTGCGCGACTGGCACCTGCGCGACTGGCACCTGCGCGACTGGCACCTGCGCGACTGGCACCTGCGCGACTGGCACCTGGCACCTGCGCGACTGGCACCTGGCACCTGCGCGACTGGCACCTGCGCGACTGGCACCTGCGCGACTGGCACCTGCGCGACTGGCACCTGCGCGACTGGCACCTGCGCGACTGGCACCTGCGCGACTGGCACCTGCGCGACTGGCACCTGCGCGACTGGCACCTGCGCGACTGGCACCTGCGCGACTGGCACCTGCGCGACTGGGACCTGCGCGACTGGGACCTGCGCGACTGGGACCTGCGCGACTGGCACCTGCGCGACTGGCACCTGCGCGACTGGCACCTGCGCGACTGGCACCTGCGCGACTGGCACCTGCGCGACTGGCACCTGCGCGACTGGCACCTGCGCGACTGGCACCTGCGCGACTGGCACCTGCGCGAATGGCACCTGCGCGACTGGCACCTGCGCGACTGGCACCTGCGCGACTGGACTTGTGATAAACCTGACTACGTTTAAGTATTTGCTGTTCATTCTTTGCAGGGTTGGGGGTTCCATACCGGTGATTTTCTCCTACTGCGGGGAGTTCCAACCCAAAAATAAACGTGGCATGATGATCTCGGTAGTAGCCATGTTCTGGATGGCTGGTAACATCGTCGCAGCCTCCTTAGCTCTTCTAGTCATTCCTTCAGGTGAGTCTGACAGTTTTTTGTCCGGGGGAATAGAAAAGATTCTCGGTCCTTTCATTTCAAGAAAAACTTGGAGAAAAATACCGGCGGAAAGAGCCACTGCAGCTCAATCTTTAACCTGTTTGTTTCTTGCCTTTCTGCAGGTATTGGTTACTACAATCCCGATGGGTTTAGCTACAACAGCTGGCGTATTTTTATTGCTCTCTGCACGCTCCCAGCGCTTACCTCAGTCTTCACGTTCTCCCTGATGCCAGAAAGCCCCAAATTTTTACTAGAGGTAAAAAGAGAAACAAAATTGTCATTCAAAATAGTCTGGTTGACGCTTACTTTTTACAGCAGGACCAATACTTGCTAGACGTGAACGTAAAATTTAAATTTGTCACATATGCATTGAGTCAATCTAAAAATACGGAGTCCAAAAGTGTGCCATTTTTGTTGTGCCCCTGTTACACAAGTATAATTATTGTTTGGCAGGTACATGTACCTTGCTAAACCTGCAGGTTTATGGTTTTAAAATTATCCGTGTAACCTTATTTTTTGTGGTTACGGGGGTAACGGTTAGCCGTTCGAAGTTCAAAGAAGAAAAAAAAGTCTCAGAAGTTTGTTCATAATCTTATTTGTTACCACGTAAACGGCCGAAATATGGGAATCGCAAACAAAAATGATTATAATGAACTCAATTTTCCTACACAATTAATGCCGACAAACAAACCTTTGTGTTGTTTTGATTTATGTCTTCTTCGTGTACTATGCTCCAAAAATGGAAGGGTCAATTTCTTAAAATTAGATTAAGGTTAACCGAACCGGAAAAAAACGTGTAACCGTTTGAACGGTCGGTTAACTGTTTCACCGTTTAACCGCTGCAGGCTTATAACTTACTTAACTCTTGGAGCTAGAAGACATTGAAGGCTGCGTCCTGAATAACATGCAAAATCAAATACAAGTCAGATGTGACAGGGACACCAAAATTGGACCCCATATTTATAGAATCACCCTATTTGTACTGTTTGTAGAGTATATGTCTAATTGTTTGGCAACCCATGTACTCGGGCATAAACTATGCAAAGTCTTTTTCTTCAACCTCAGAATGGTCAGGGTCAAAAAGCATTGGAAGTGTTAAAGACTGTCTATTCCTGGAATAAATGGGACGACAGAGCCAACTACCCAGTGAGTACCTCATGAATTTTTTAAGGTGTTTTTGTTTGGAGTTTAGACCAGGGGCCAATTTTCATAGAGCTGCTACGCAAAAAAAATGACATGAACATATTGTTTTGCCGAAAAACAGGATTACAGACAATTTGTAGGCGATGTATATGTTGCTTGTGACTGATATTTAGGTGGTTTTTGCTAAGCATGAAAAGCACACGGAGTATTGGCTGGTAACCTGTTTTTAACTAAGCAAGACTTTTTTTTGCTAAGAAAATTTGTGTGTTTATTAGCTAGCCATGAAATTGGCCTCTGTAGGGAAGCAGTGTGCGAGTCTGTGGGGTATGAAATATGAGGGAAATGCATGACCTGCGATTGCAAAAGTATATTTTTGTTTGGTACTTTTTAATTTTTTCTCTTTTATACTAAATAGCCGCATTACTCCACAGCAAGCTTGACCAGTTCGCGCCGGGATTATTTTAACATCACCAAGCCGAGGCACGGGATTATTTTTAATGAAACTCAATCCGAGGCGGGTTCAGGCCGATGGTACCGGGAAGCACACCCACGCATTTTCGGCCTTGCTCGTGACGTGTTTATGCGTCATCCGTTTTGAATCTGGGAAAAACTTTGCGTGTATATACATCCTCCGGCGCGAACTGGTTAAGAATGCATCATTGGCCCGATGACCGGTGGTAGTAACGGTGCAGCACCACAAGCACTGTGTGTTGGATGATTTGTAGACACGCTGACTTCATCACAGACGTCTATAGAAAATCTTCTGTTCTCTTAATCATGAAAGCCTTGATACACTGCTTTGACCTGAGATAACCCTTGACCTGTTTGACCTTTTATTATCACCCGTTTATCCCTAGCTAAATACCCTGATCCCGTCAGAGAGAGCAAGGGTAATCTCCACGGGTCATTGCGACAAAATTATGATATCCCTGCGGACGACCGGCCAGATCTTCAAGAAACCACTCACCTGGACCTCTGCGTCACTGCTACTCATCATCTGGTGCATCTCATTCGGGTAATATTGTAGTAGCCTGGTTTCCAGACCAAAACAAATCTGACTATTTCCGGTGAATTATAAGGCCCAGTAGCCACCATGTCACGTGACCAAGACTAGAGTAATTTCCCCAATTTCCCCAATGTTCGAGGTTTTTTTGAATACATTCTGTTGATGGTCGGGTATTTTCATTAATGTTTACGATGATCAAGTGCTTCCAGGAACAAAGTAATGCGCGCGCCCATCAAACCAGATGTTAGTTTTTTAGTTTGCTGAAAAATTGTAGCTCGCATTGTTAAAACATCAGGCGTGGTATATTTTGGGGAAAAGCCTTTATAATTTGAATGTTGTGTCGTCTAAAATTAAATACAATGTCTGTAGTGCGCCATGATTTTATTCATGATTGAACAAAGAAATTGACAAGGCAGGACTCGAATCTGCGACCTCCGGATTCTGCGACTTCCGGAATCTGCGACCTCCGGAATCTGCGACCTCCGGAATACCGGACTGGCGCTCTATCAACTGAACTATCTTGTCCTATATGTTGGAATTATTTCAAGAGCTGTAAACCCATTAGGATATAAATCAATGCACAACTTCTGCCAATGCTATACATGCAGCTTGTAGCTGGTCAACCTCTTTAACCCAAATGCTGTTCAGTTTAATGGCTTTATATGTCAACACAGTACTTTCCCATAGTGTCTGAATATATTCGATCTCAGCTGGTGTTGTTGAATGGGGCAAGGCAACAATAGCATGATTAATTGCTTGGGTAGGTCTGGTAAACCCAGACTTGAATAGCTTCTTTATGTACACAAAGTATTGAGATACTCGTAGGGCAGCACTTTCCTTTGCAAAAAGCTGTGTCACCGGTTCAACCAGGGTTCAAGCGGCTCTTACCATGCTATTCGGCATGCTTTGAACTAGGAATACATGTAATATGAGATTTGTTTAACAAATGATGAAAAATAAATTGTTTTTTTTACGGCAAAGCGACTTCGTAAAAAAGTGCGGTGGCACGTCGCAGGGTTAATCTCAGTACGTTACATCACCGTACAAGCTCTTTGCCTGTCGGTGCTGCATGATAGTGCACTGTCAAGTCAAAGTGTGTGCATTATTAATGCTATTTTTTGTTGTGGTTTCGTTTTGAAGGTATTATGGTCTTTGGATGTGGATGCCTCAATTATTTCTCCAGTCTGACACTAGCAATGGATCTGTGTGTAGCGTGGATCCTGATAACGTAAACTCTACATCTCCCATTCTCAAGCCTGGGGATAACAGGTAATGTCTAAATTATTGGACTTTAATTCGGTCAGGTTTTAAATGCATTGTTATTTCTGGGGCGTTCTGGCAAAATGAGACGGAACTGGGCACAGGGCATAGTGGAGAAAACTGCAAACAATTGTGACCCGCTCCAGGAAAAGTTGACATAAGTTGCAAAAACATATAATAGAGTTATGTACATGATTAAGAAGTCCAGGATATAAGCTTTCATTTGGTACATAGTACAGCTCCATAGCCCCTCCCGTTCCGGTGATATGACGTTTTTGCATATTAATGGCTTCATGGAATTCAAAATACACAACTGAGAAAACGGGCTTCCAAACACAACAAAACTAAGACAATACATTGGAACCATGCACTCTTAAAAGATTACGTTTCACTTTATTTATCGAATTCCAGCTTTTTGTTAATTAAATCTGAAACATTGGATATTAAAGATGTCATTTAAGACAAAAAATGAAAATCAAATTGGTAAAGCTAATATGGACATTGACG